>CANUEP010291577.1:0-181677 GCA_947857235.1 Jatropha podagrica | reverse complement strand
CCCCCCCCCCCCCCCCCCCCCCCCCCCCTCTCCTTTTTTAGTCCTGATGAATCGTTATATTTTTACTGCTGTTATCTGTATGACACTCTTTCTCCACTCCTCATGTATTTTGTGTGGGCAATTGTGTCCACGTAAGAATGGAAGTAGAGGGTGAGGATTGTGAGGTTTCATCCAGATACTTGAATATACTCGCCTAACAAAGATGTTTTCTATCTTTTTTCCCCATCATTTTGTAATATTTAACTAATTTGCAAGTCTGAACAATTCTATGAACGATGTTGGCCACCCTTGCTCTGATGAAAATGATACATTGTCCAGCTTGGAGTTTGAGCGTGAAAATTTTAGCTGTAAGAATGGCCAGAGAAAATTGCTGCTTTTTTTAATGTGCAGGACTATCATTTAATTAAGAGGATTCTAGGGGATTCATGGTTGAACTACTGGCAAAACCATTCTAGCCTTTTATTCAGTAAATATGATTTTCGATATGTGAAACTTAGATTTCTGGAACACTTAAAAAACTTAGTTCTTTGACACAATTTCGTTTGGTTTAGGGTGAGAAAGGGCTGACTTGGTTAGAACTGTCCTTTAACATTAGATAATGAATGCACCATACTACATGTTCTCATTTTACAATTAACTTTCTTTTTTTAACTTTCTAGTACTTCTGGCAGATGATCAGAGGAAAAGAAGTATGATTATGATGAATACTTTTTTGTATGTACAGGGGCTTGAAGGTACCAGAATATTTTTGACTTGTCATGAGTTGCATTCTCAGGTATTTTTCCATCTCTCCTTCATGGCTTCAATTTTCAATTGTCTTTTCATTGTAGCACTGTATAATATGCACTATAATGTTTTAGTGTCTTGAGCAACCTGATAAGCTAGAACTGTGTGGACTTGATCCTGGTAAACTTCACCGTCCTGATCGCTTGCAAGATAATACTAAGGAACATCTTGTCAATATCCTAAAGGTAATATTGTTGATTAATTTTTACCGCTTTCTGCTTTCTGTCCCTTCTTAACAAAAAGCTCACTGTCCTAATACTTAGCCAACACTTTCATTATATATGTTTGGTGTTATCTTTCACTTCTTTTACTCTACATGATTAAGGCATTGTTGGTTTTACTCCCAGCTTGTGTCAAAGAACTGGTGAACTATACGACCCAAATAAATCATGAATGACCATCTCACAAGGATGTCTTTTGAGCCCCTTTTTGGGCTCATCTCTTGTATTGGTGAAGTCAGTAAATTGTGTTTTTTATTTGCTACATGTCAATCATCAAATGAGCATGCGTATTGAGAGCATTGGATGCTACCATTGTTGAATGGTCAGAGTGGAATCCTTATCTACAATCATGCCATACTGGTTATAAATGGCCATTCATATGGCCTTATACAGTTTTTAAGGCATTGTTGCAATTGCAACTTTTAGGTTGGCTACTCTAAAATGGTATAGAAACCTTTTGCCGTAATTCATAAACAATCGTACTTAATTTTGTTGTCGGGTTGTCACCCTGCATGCATGCCTGTTTATCAGCAGCATGCGGGCTTGTCTTTATTTGGGGATGAAATAGAGATGCAGTTCAAAAAGGTCTATGTTGTGTTCATGCGCCCAAGATCCCATCACAGGTCTATAAGAGTGAAATCAGATTCAGGAGCTAAAGCTTTTGTTTTAAATTTGTTCTTTCCTCGACCTATGATTGTTGAAGAGGAAAAAAAAATGTGAGCTTGTGGGAGGGAGCTCTAACCTTAGACTCGTTAGGAGAGAGAGTCTAGATCTCAATTAATTGGAAATAATCTGCTTGTTTATTTAATACGTAAAGCTTTCAATTTATAGAAGAATACAAGCACTGATAAAGTAATTATAGTAAAAGTGAGTTTCCTAAATAGAATAGGAAACTATTGAAAGACAATTACTCGAAGATATCTTATCGTAATTAAAAGAACTAATTAGAAAGTAATAATAATATTTAAATAGAAAATAATAGAAAAACTAAACTAAGCTGCTGCATCCCATGAAACCTACACATATTTAATTTTGCTAATTAATCTTGTGGCCCACGTTGCTTGTAGGACTTGCCTACAAACACATCCATAACAGCCTAAAACATATTTAGGGTTGAATTTAAAAAAAAAATGAACATTTCGTAGTTTGCAATTATGTCCTATTCCTATACTTCGAATATGACAAATTTTGAACCATAGTTTGGTTAGGTGGTGCAATTGCAGCCAGTGAATTAACTTCGAAGTGGCCATTGTATAAGGATATGTCAATAAAAAGATGGATTTGTTGGTGGGGGTTGCATTTGTGCTAATTTTTCTTTGATAATTTATTTTCTTGTAATTAAATAAGTTCTTAATAACTAAAACATAGGCTAAAATTAATTTTTCCATAGGTACAGGCCAGTGAAATTAATTCTTTTTTTACAATTTAAATTTATCTCTAAATTTAGGATAAATTTGCAAAGAACTTAACAATGGGTTCCCTGATCATATATATATATATATATATATATATATATATATATATGTATATATATATTATTCTCATTTCAATTAATTTTTATTGAAATTCTTATTTTTTTTCAACTTAGACTCACAAAATATTAACTTAGATTGACTCTTCATACAAATTAGCTTTCTTACATTTGAATTTTGCCTTATCGTTGAAGTTGATACTCAATTTGGCCGGCTTATGTCTGCATTATTATCTTTTTGGTTCATCCATTAACTGATGGACGCATTAAAACATTATAATTTATTCAGCTCCTATTCCTTTGCCATCTGGTATCGCTTGAATGCTGTATGTGCTACAATATTTGCAGGGTGGGGTTGTATACTCTAACAAAGTTGCGATAGTGTCATGTGTACATTCAAAAGGCAGAATCATTCGTAGTTTGGGTTGCGGGTTAGAACCTACATTATCCATTCACAGGCAAGTTATGCAGCTGTCCTTTTTTAATTCCATTTTGTGTTTTTCCTCACTATGCAAACTGAATGTAGCAGAAAAGGTTTAACCACAACCAGCCAATGGATTAATAATGTTACTTTTTGTTCTTTCTTGTAAATTAACAGATGCTTTTCTGGAAACGTTTGCTTTGCAGATATCTTCTAGTTTTTTATCCTTTGCCCTTCTTTTTTTAGTTTAATAAATTCTTCCACTGACTTTTGGTTATAGAGACAAGTTGCTTGTTACTCCTTGTGGATTTGACAACTCCAGATGGGATCCTTCCACGGATAAATTTCTGCCGCAAAATTATAGTGAAGATGACATGAAAGGGAAAGCTGTTTGCAAAGTTGCATTGCAGCAACGCCTGGGATTATCCCAAAACTCTTCTACTGTTATTGTAAGTGTCTTATAAAGGGTCTTCAATTTTTTGAATGTTTGATGTAGTATGAAATTGAAAGTAATATAAATCATTGACTCCAAAATGTGGCTTGGAAAGGATGCTGTTAAAAAAATGTACTCATGAGTCTGGGAAATTGGCATCTTAAGTTCATACAACATGGGGTTCAATGGTTACATAGGAGCATGACTCCGGAGTGAATGACAGTGGCAAAGAACCCTGAGTATGATTTTCGGAGGTTGGCATTTTAGGAATATATTTGGAATCCTGACCTAATGTGTAATCAAGTCCATTGGTGACTGGTCCTGTTGTTCCTTATTACTCTAGGCTACTATTTGTATTATGGAAGTTGAGTGCTCTATGGAGTTTCTGGGTTGAGCACATTAATCATGGGATAGTTGTCTTAGCTTAAGTCAGTGCATTAGATCAGTTGCTATGCCCATATGATAGTTACTGGTTTTCAGTTGAGTGTCCATGAAATGTACAAACAACGCTTTATCTATGCTTATGAGATTTTTAAGGTCTCCTACTGCGCAAAAACTTGACAAGCCTTGGTTCCACTTGCCAATGTGGCACAATTTTGTACCAGCCAGCATCCAGAATGGAGCTCCTGATGTGACAAATCATGTCTTTTAAAGGCCTTTGATTTCTCACACAGTGCCATGTAATCAAACAAGGCACTTGTACATTCACCAACTCTGAATGGGTTCTTTGGCCATTAGTTTATATCTGATGCATATAACTGGTTCTTAGGTGAATGGCTCTAAAACTCTCTGTAGTGGCATGAAATATGTTACAACTGGAACTTCTCTTGGCATCTAGGTGAGGAAAATGGACAAAGATATTATTACTCTCAGCTTGGTAGATACCATAATGAGACCTACATTCTGGTGTCAATTTAATGCTTCAGTAGCTTGTTCTCTTATTTTTTTGAAGTTGATATTTTGCCTTACTTAACAGTTCAGCACATATTGATGTCCTTAACTTCAGCATCTGCAAGGTTGCCAAACAATTATTGTCCTCGAACTAAATGTATTTCATATAAGAAAAAGAAGAAGCCATTTTAAAGAACGTTGAATGTGATAAAATTCTTTGATTGTATCAAATGTGTAGCATATTTATCTTTTTCTTCCCTGGCTGAACATTACCTGAAAAGCAAAAATTGATATTGGTCAGGTAGGATGTGTCTTCTTAGAATTACCAGATCTTTATCTGGATAGCTTGAAGGAAGTTGTTTGGAATGCTGCCAGCAAGACAGTCCAGGTATTTCCATTTCAGAAAATGAAGTTCCGCTCTAAATATTATGGAAACTCTATACTGGCTGATATTATGAGAGTACTTCAGATGCTTTGAAGAATCATTCTCAATTTTTGTTGGTAGACACAGCAATCAGTTTAGGCTTTCTGTGAATTTGGTGTTTTCGTTTTTAAGTTTTCAGTCTTGCAGAAGCTTTCCATGAATTTGATATGTTTGGTGATTGTCTTCAGTTTATCTTCATGGGAAGCAAAATACCAAGTGCAAACAGGGCAATGGAATCTGTACAGAAAGTGCTGCAGGTACAGGGTGGCATCATACGTTTCTTTTTTATTATTTTGCCAAAGAAATGAAATTTATTAAGAATATAGACAAGTCAGCCTCTTCCATGATACATGGAAAAATATTACAATTATACATTCAGCACCATGGGGATATGCTTTTTTCTTTAAAATTTAGTTAGTGAAGTCCCCACCTCACTCATTCTGAATGCAAGATGTAGTCACAAGTTCAAGTTCTTTAGTTGTATAGTTCAAGATGTGCTATCTTTTCTATCTCGTGTTCAGTGCTACTTAGTTTTTGGCCAAGCACTTATGCTTTCTTCCTGGTTTTCTTCTTTGTCCACAGGGTGAATCTATCCGATTCATAAATAAATATGATGAAGCTTTATCACATCTGATCTTTGCAGGATCCGACATCATATTATGCCAATCTTTTCATGATCCTTTGCTCCAAGTACCAGTAAGTTTAGCATATTATTTTTGTCAAATTGAAATATCAACTGAATACACCAAGCAGTATTTCACTTTTTATCTAAAAGTTTGTCTAACCCTTTCAATTGGATGGTCAAACAAAATGAAATTAAGTGAAAAACAAATCTACTGCAGCACTGCCCCATAGAGGCATATGCCCAAAAATAAATGGACAATGACTGCCTGTGTGCCTGGATTTTTTTGATTTTCTATTTGAATGAATGCTTGGACTTTTTCCTCAGCAATGATTTTTGAAGAGGAAGATTATTTGCAATCAAGTGCTTCTGCACTTTCTAACTGCATGTACCAGGGTGGATTAAAACAATATAAAAAATGTTTTCATAGTGCTCTATCACAGACAAACTTTAATTTTAAAAAAAGTTCAAATTTATGTGTCACTCATATGATAAATCTACATTCTTTGGTACTTTCTTGCTTGTAATTTATTTGGGTAAAATCTAAAATGAAGCTCAAAGCATTGAAATATGGAGCAGCTCCAATTGTTTTGTCCTCTGATGAGAACATATTCAGGTAAGCATACCTTGCAGGGACTCTTAAGCAGTAACAAGCATTTTCTTCTCTTTTTTTTTTTCCCCTTCTCATGGAACACAAATAAAAAATGACGTGTAATTTTGGAACAGGCATTTTGTAGATAATGATCAAGAGTCCACTAAATTCTCTAATTTCATTAGCTCTACTTATGGAAATATGTCCCTGATTGAGGCTCTCCAAGAAATTGTAAGTATTCTTCATGGTGATGGAAAAATAGTTCTCTTCTATTTGTTTCAATTCTAAATGATTCTTGTTGTCACGCTTCCTTGTAGAAAAACAACCCATCAAAATGGAAGCAAAATATAGTAGATGCCATGGCAATGGACTTCTCCTGGGGTGCAGAATGCTATGATGTTCATGTTTCTGGGTACTCGGCCATAAAAAATTTGTGAAGCAGATGCAACTGTACATGTCCTCACATTCATATCATCATATGTACATATTAGGTGCCTATGTAGGCAGGGGTGAAGCTACCTTGTATCTAGGGTGCGCAATTGGCACCCCCTCCCTCAAAAAAATATTAAAAATGGCTTGATTTAGTTGGGTCCGAACCTTGGCTATTCAAGAAAATATAACATGTCTATACCACTTTGCCCTCAACTTGCATGTTAAATTTTCTCCCTTCCCTCTAAATTTAAATTCTAGTTTCGCCACTGTATGTTGTGGAGGTCTCAAGCTAATTTCTTCATCTCCATCCATCAAGGCAATAAGCTAAGGTAACTTATGCAGAGATGAAATGCAGTTAAAGGAAGCAATAAGGGGCTCAAATCCTCGTATGTAAAGCTTTGTTCTGTTTAGGCTAGGTGAGGTTCGCGCTTGGCCTGTCGTATCCATCCATCCTGTAGCTTTATTCTTTTTTTTTTATTATTATTTTTTTTTATAAGATATATCTTTTGATAGTTAGTAATCAAGTCAACAAGAACTTTTGGCCCTGCCAAGGAGTTGATGAAAAAAATAATAAAGGTGAATGAACAGAGGGCGTGAAAGATGTTTTTGCAGGATAAGGTCATGGAGATTAATCATTAGATGGGAAAGTAATGAAGAGAAACTATTATGTAAAATTAAATAAAGGCTTTTGTATATATGTTCTTATATAGTAACACCGCTTCCCTCAGTAGTATTTAATTTTCTCTAATTTCCTTGGAAGATAATTTAATATGAAGTGGAACCATTGGTGCATATTTATTGGACAAAAGGGCCTGGAAACAATTACTGAGTTCAAATCGTTATATGGTCAATTTAATACTACTGAGTTAAATTATACCAATTAGATTTTTAATTAATAAGATATTGATTTTTTTAATCAGTACAGTATTTGTTGAAGTAGAATGGTCTTTTAGAATTATATTATGACATTTGACTTTTTGTGGCAAAACTATCTATTTTACTTTCTGAAATTATTATGTTAAAAGATATTTTAAGAAAGAAAATCAAAATTGGTTTTTATTAATTAATAAACTTGGCAAAGAGTTCTACTTACTGATTAGCAATGAAATTTTTCCATTTCTAACATCATAATCTAAATTGGTTTTTATTAATTATTATGGGTTAGCAATGGAATTTCTGTCCATTGCTAAATTTATAACCAAAATTGAAAATCTATTTTACAAATCTAAAACTCAATGCATATATCTTTAGTGCCGCGTATTTTATTATGCCTGTTCTTTTATTTCTCTTTTCTTCCTCTTTTTTTATTTTATATTTTATTAATAAAAGTTCAAATTTTATTTGGATTGTAAAATTAATATTTATAATGGTAATATATTTTATTTTTTATTTTCAAGTATTTCGATAGAACTATGAGAATTTCAACGTTGAAATTATAATATAATAAATTTTTTTTTAGTGTTGGGAACAGGAAATTCAAATTTGAATTTATTGTCAAGTCATATGTGCATTTATCACTAAACTATGCATTAGTCTGCATAAATCATAAATTTTTGCTTATATAAAAATTCTAAATTTTTGGTTGATTAACAATATCATTAATGATAATTTAGTCACGTCCTAATTAGGAAACTTTGGGTTCCTAAAATGCCAATATTAAGTTTATGAATTGATAAAAATATTACTGGGTGCTTTAATTTTATTGATTGGAAAATAAATATGATTTAATTTTGATTGATTCTGTTATTTTTCTGTTCGAATCTAAATTCTATTTGAAAGTTTAATTTAATTTTAAATAGAAAATTGTCTAATACTTAGAAAATTAAATTAAATTATAATTATAATTGTAGTTGTTGACATAATTAAAAATACATACTTATAAAATTTATTATATATAATTTAAAATTATCAATTTTATCCTATGAAAAAAGAATAAAATGTGATAATATAACAATATCATTTTCCTTTATGCAGAGAATCATAAAAAATTTTTAATATTATATTTAATCTCATTTTAATAATGATATCCATTTATTATTTTTATTATATTAATATTATAATGTAATTTTATTATAATTATAAATTTATCCAGTTATATCACTGTATATATGTTTAATTTTAATTATTTTTTACTATTAATAATTTATTGCTTTTAACCATAAAAAATTATTACATCAAATTTTTGCTAATTTGAAATTATTGAGTTTGCAATCATATTTTTTTTGCAGTAAATATAATTTATTGTATGAATTAATACCATAATCTCTATATTTAATGTCGCATGTATTCTTAATTATATATTGATTTTCTGTTTTTTAATTCTCTTTATTTGCAAATTAATAGAATAATTTTTATTTATATTTTTTACAAAAAGTAATTGTCTTGAATTAAATATGTTATTTTAAACTAAAATGACTTATAGTCAAAGAAAAATTATTCAAAATATTATATATTATTATTTACATAAAATAAAAATTAACAGATTAATTATATTAGTATAAAATTACACTGCAGTTCTGATCTATTCAATTAGTAAATATAAATTAGATCTATACATATTGTTAATTGATTTAATTAATAAGTACATAAATTAATAATTATATTTTATTATTTACTTATAAAAATTTCAAACATCATAAAAAAATTAAAAGAGTAAATAATAGATTTTTTTTAAATTATTTTAAAGAGTAAATCTAATTTAAATTATTTTGTTAAATTAAAATATTATTATATATTTAATATATTATAAATAAAATAATAATAAAAATAAATAATTATTAAAATTAATAAACGCAAATACGTACAGTGCACATTAAAAAAATTAGTAAACTTAAATTATTATATTAAGAGAATGACTAAATAATAAACTTTGCAAAAATATGTTCTAATTTATAATTTTAATTTTTATTATAAATTAGGATTAAACTGTGGATTTAGAATTGTATCGATGGGCAGTAAAAGTTGTATAAATGAAAATTCAGGTATTTATTAGTTATTATTTCAAACGGTAAGTATTAAATCGTAATTTAAATTAAATTTCATTGATTTTACAGTTATTTTTTATCAGTAATTCACAAACAGCACTGTGCATTTAATAGAGGGGAATATCCCTGCGGGAGGGAAGCAGTTGAAGTTTCGATTCTTTAGCAGAGAAAATGATTGCTTAGAAACCAGACAAAGCGGAGACTTTTTAATTCAACCAAACAACCAACACAAACAAACAATACTTCAAAGCTCACCCAACAATCAAAACACCATAACGGAGCTACCAATTCAACTCAATCTCCTCCTCAATGGCTCGGCCGTCGATGAACGATCCATCTTCCTCTCCTTCATGGTTCAGTCCCCAGAGGTACAATTTCTACGGTTTGACTTCAATTATCGAACCATTTGCTATAATTTATTTACTTGTTCTTCCAATTTAATATTGCTGTGATCTTAGGCTTGTGAAGTAAATGGAACTGTACATGTTTTGGTGGATTCTAATTTTTTTTCCCAGGTTGCTCATGATGTTTTGTGTGATTAATATGATAAATTATGTGGATCGCGGTGCAATAGCAAGCAATGGAGTTAATGGGAGTATTAAGACTTGTGATGATAAAGGAATTTGCAATTCCGGCAGTGGAATTCAGTAAGATTTATTGTTTTCTTTTCTTTGTATTCTGGGGTTTTCCCCCTTTTTGTAATAGTTTGCGGTTTATTAGCAAAGTTTTGGTTCTGAATTTTAGTCAGCTGTTAAAGCGTGGTGTGTATGTATGCTTTTGGGTTTAATTACTTGCTATTTATTTTGCTTTCAGGGGAGATTTTAACTTGAACAATTTCCAAGATGGTGTCCTATCATCAGCATTTATGGTTGGACTTCTCTTGGCCTCTCCAATATTTGCTTCCTTGGCCAAGAGGTAAGCAGTGTGTGGTACATAGTTGCTTTAGTTACATTTTTGTGCATGAATTCAATATCGTGGAAGTATTCTTGACTGTTTTTGAGAAAGATAGGTAGTCTTTCTTTGGCTTAGCTGTTGCTAATAACTAATGGCTGACTGTTTTTAGTTGTTAACCATCTTAAAACCATCCTTAGTGGTTTCTTTTGATATTTTGAATAATTAAGGGTTTTTTTTCCTCTATATACTGTATTCTATCTTGTCATTTTCTTTTTCTAATAGGTTATAAAAAAAAGTTGGATGTATCAAATTTGTAGTTATTTTTCCTTGGATTTTCATGAGGAATAACATTTTGCAACTCTAAGTATTTCAGTCATTGTGCTTGATTTTTGATAATTTATTTTCCTACTACAGTCAAATTATAAATTTGATTTCATATTATGTTATATTATTATAGAGAAAAGAGTAAGTAATATATCATTATTAAATTTTAAGAAACAGTATTGAAGAAGTTTTAATAGCTAACAAGCTCTTTCTTGAAGCTTGTTTGCATTAGCAATGTATAGATGCATAGTAATAAGTGAACAGCATGCTTCTTCACACAGTTTGTGCGACTTCATCTTGACATCTGGCATTTGACCATGATTTACTGGAAGGTTACTATTGAAGAAATGTAGAAATAGACACTGTTTGTGTATTCTATGTATTTATATGCATTGTTGTGTATTCTGCTGTAGCATTACTTAATTTGCTCTACAAGTTTTTGATTATTGTTATCCTTGCAGTCATAATCCTTTTAGGCTTATTGGAGTTGGATTATCTGTTTGGACATTTGCAACAGCTGGGTGTGGTAGTTCAATTGATTTTTGGTCTATTGCAATATGCCGCATGTAAGTGGAAAATGCTAGTGCTTCATAAGATTTTGCTCAATTCATTCATGTCAGTATTTCTTATAAATGGTTTACAGTGTAAATCTTACTCTTTTAGGCTGGTTGGCGTTGGTGAGGCTTCTTTCATAAGTCTTGCAGCTCCATTTATTGATGATAATGCTCCTGTTGCTCAGGTTTGTTTCTTTATGTTTCTTTTCTCCTTATAAAAAGTTGAGAAAAACTGAATTTGGTACTGCATTGGTAAATATGTAAATCATATTACTTTCTTCTTTCTTTTGGTTCCAGAAAACGGCCTGGCTTGCTACATTTTACATGTGCATACCAACTGGAATTGCATTGGGTTATGTTTATGGTGGATTTGTAAGTTTACATACTGGACCAATTGGTTTCATATTAGATCAATTATAGTCTCTTTTCTTGGTTAAGAGTTGCAGCCTTTATTGTCTTTATTTTGTCAAAGTGCCTTTGTAGTCTAAGTTATCAATTGTTCTAGTGAAATTTGTGATTGCATCACCTTTTGCATTTTTAGGTTGGAAACCATTTTAACTGGCGTTATGCATTCTGGGGAGAGTCACTTCTGATGCTTCCATTTGCTGTTCTGGGATTTGTTATGAAGCCTCTGCAGCTGAAAGGTGCTGTGTTTTTTATTCATCATTTCATCTGTATTTGAAAATCTGATTGAATCTGTTTTGGAGTCTTTTAACTTTGGATTCATAATGAATGACATTCTAACTACAGGTTTTGCTCCTGCTGACTCAAAGAAGGCATTGGCATCAAGTGAAACAGTTGCTTCTACAATTGCAGGTGCTACGTATTCCTCATTCTTTTTGTTGATATTATTCATTACTTCAATTGCTGGTATGGTCTTATGAGAAGGTCACTTGGCAGTAGGACCATGATTTTTCTATACATACTGAATTCAAACAGCCAACAAGGTGTATATACTGAAGAATGAAATTGAAGATAATTACTGCTTGCAAGAACTATCTTTTTTCCTGGATGCTAATTATTATTTTCTTATTGCAGAGAATGATAATGAAGATATCAGCAGTCAAGGATATGTTAAAGCTTCAAAGTGAGTGGATCATATTTTCTGCTGAATGTATTGTCACTTTGTGCATAATGAGTGAATTTTTTATTTTTTAAATTGAAAAGTTTTTGAAGCAAAAAAGGAAGGGGGGCAGGACTAAAGGAACTGGGGAACACAAATGGAGAATGAGACTTTCCAAATTCAAATAAAATGTAAAGCTGCATGGTAAAGCATGGAAATTTAATGCCAAAGCAATCATCCGCTGTTTTTATTGTTTGCATTACTGTGGATAACATGTTTTGTTGGGAAACTTTTGAGCTCAAATTACTAAAGGGATGTTTCACTTGAGAATCCTGCCCCAAGCCAGTTGCCCTGGGTCCTGGCAAACAAATGAATTCGCTGATCCTAGGATCTAAATATATCTAACTAGTTAGTGCTTTAACATGTACAGTGTCCCAGAAAAATGGAAAAAGAAATCTTCAACCTCTAATATGCTTAGTCTATAAATCAAAACAGAATGGCACGCAGCAGAAAGGACAGAAAAAATTGAAGTACTGTACATGACGATGTTTGTGTGAAATTATCTTAATTTTTATCAATAAACCCAAAGATTTTTCTCCTTAACAAGTCAAACTCATGTACAGATTCTGCAAATCTTAAGGGAGTAGAGATTTTCTAAGGCTTTTGGTTTTTCTAGTAATTTATTGAATGTTGATGACCTCTGAACTATATTTTTACATGCTTGCAGTTCACAATATAAAATGCAAGGATGTATCATTAACCAATATTGATTATTTGACTGATATAGCTTGGTTGTTACTCTTGTGCATGGCAGGTTGGAGGTCACTCCTGCAATTTTACATCGGTTATCACAATTTTCAAGGGATATGAAAGTGCTTTTGCTTGACAAAGTATATGTTGTAAATGTTCTAGGTGCCTTTTCTTTTCCTTATTCTTTGTTTGTGCTTTTGTAAGTAAATATTTATTCAACATATTGCTTCATTATACTTGTTTATTTGTTTCATTATATTTTTACCGGATTCTCACTAGAGCATGAATTTATTATTTATAGAGATTGGGTTCTTACCTGTTAATTAATTGTCAGGTTATGTATCATACAACTTTGTAATTGGAGCATACTCGTACTGGGGACCAAAAGCTGGTTATAATATATATCATATGGTATTGTTAACTGCTAATTCTCGTTTTCAACTATTTTCATTTGATGGTATTTTTCTGATTGCAAGTCCTTATCTTATATAATTTATTTGTTGCTATATGATGTGATGAACTTGTTATGTCTGATGTTTTTGATAGAGTAATGCGGATATGATGTTTGGAGGAATTACAATAGTTTGTGGAATTCTGGGAACCTTAGCCGGAGGCATCATACTTGATCGCATGAATGCTACAATCTCCAATGCTTTTAAGGTCAGTTATACAGGATATATCACAAGACGTCTTGATGTAGACCGTATTTCAATGACGTGTAAATTGCTGTATTTCAAAATCTGAAATATTGAAGGTTGAATTTGAGGGGAATTTGGAATCAAGGATTTGAATCCTGCCTTTTACTTAAAATTTTGAACTTACGTATGAAGAGAGAGAACATTATCAAAGCTAACTGTAAAGTGTATATTATACTATCCAATTATAGGTATTTTCAAATTCATTTTTGGATAAGTTTTCATTCCCTTTATGAATTAATCAACAAATGATTACTATGTATAAGCTTCATTCAAGTAATAAGGTAAAGCCAGATCCAAATTACTCCTTTCAATCCCTGTTGAATGCAACCAAAACTCATTTGTTTCCCTTGGGCACATTTGGTTCATAGCATTTCATCTAGGAACTCTTCTCTTTAACAGGTTTAAAAAGCCTTCACTGATATGAACTCTTTTACCTGGGCCTGCAAAGATATTCATTTATTGTTTGTTTTTAATTGCAAAATGCTTTAGCAATAGATTAATTTGTGAATTTGCATGACTGCATGTTTTTTTATGTATTCTACTGTAAGGTCCTTGTTGGCTTGTGACACAGCTTCTCTCTGGAGCAACATTTCTGGGTGCAATCTTGTGCTTCTCTGCCTTCTGTCTAAAGAGCTTGTATGGTTTTATTGTCCTGTTTTCTGTGGGTGAACTACTTGTATTTGCCACACAGGTAATATTCTAATCCAGTTATTTTATTTGAAACTTCCAGAAATGTCAACTTGTGCACACTAATTCTTGCTTTCTTGGATAGGACCTAAACACATTGACATTGCTACTGCTATCTGTTCCATTATTTAAGAATGTTGACTTCAATATACTTTTTATCTTTGAGGAATGAGTTTTTTTCTTGCAGTAACTAATTTCTTTGTTGTATCTGCTGGATTTTGTTTGTGCAAATATTCAATTTTGCTGATGTGGGAAAGTCATTTGTGTGCCACCCAGTTTGTTTGTTTACCTAGGCATATGTGTAATCAACGATATGGGGTTCCTTTTGCAGGCTCCAGTGAATTATGTGTGTCTTCATTGTGTCAAGCCTGGTTTGAGACCACTATCTATGGCTATCTCAACTGTATCAATTCACATATTTGGTGATGTGCCCTCTTCACCACTTGTTGGGGTTCTCCAGGTGTGCTTCAGAATCCCTTTCAACTATATTTTTGAACAAGTCAATAGTACTTTGTGATGTGTATTCACATGCATCAATAATGACAAATTGTTTCTTGTTGCTCTCTGATATCAAATAATATGATTCACAGATCTTCTTTTTGACATTTTTTTTTTAGAAAAAAGAGTTCCATTTGCTACCATTCCTTTCACCAAGATAATCTACATTCAATTTTTGGCAAGGAACTCATGCCTTTTGTAATTCATCCTTGGGAATCTTTGCCTTAGGTTGATTGCTTATCAAGATATTATCTGTTGTTTTTGTTTACCAAAATAGCGTTTGTAGGTTATCCTTTTTCTTTTACAGCTTCTTTTCTTTTTTATGCTAGGTTTTCTTTTTTTAATTTCTGGCTTTAGGAATAAATTTTTATCAGCATATTTTTTATTTTTGCCAAATGCCATACACAGGATCACATCAACAATTGGAGGTCAACAGCACTTATTCTGACAGCAGTTCTGTTTCTTGCTGCTGGAATATGGTTTATAGGTAAGTGGTTGACAATGAATATTGCATTCTTGATTAGTTTCTTTGATTGACTTTTTTCCTTGCTTCCATTTCAATTTCTGGAGGCCTTCCATATTCTTGCAGGGCCATTGATTTTAATAGAAATCTGGCTCTCTTCTTTCTTTCCATAGTAGAAATAGACAAGGAAACTCCATGGAATTCATTGCTTGAACGATTGTGGTTTTTCGGCATTGTGTTTATTTGTTTTATGCTTCTCTATATCTCACATTCTGCATGATATTCAGAATTTCAAAGCCAAATCAAATTGTGTAAACTGCAGTGACAAAGCAAAATACTAATGAGAATACAAAGTGTGCATATTGGCTTCTAGAAATGAAATTGAAATGCCATGTAGTGTATTTACACGGTGATCCTTGTTCTGCTAGATGTTACTTACCCTGGAGGTAGAACTCTACCTACCCGACATGAGGATGGAAAGTTACAAATTTGTCTCAACAGGACATGCATCTATTTTATTTCCTGAACAGAGAAATCAATAGATAAATAGATGAGCATTGGATTATGGTTTATCCCCTTCCTATGACTACTCTCCTTGTGTGCATTGTATAAGAGGCTTACCCTGATCCATATTGTATAACTGACCCACCACAGATGCACACAAATTTGCAGAATATAATGAAATGTCAAATAGCTCGCTTTCATGTTTTAATTCTTCATTTCCTTTTTGAACACCATAGAAGTTGGTAGCTCGACTTCAACCATTCTGAAATCTGGGGGAACAAGGAACTGCTTGCTGCTCTCTGATTTGATCTGAAAAATTTTTATATTTAAAAATAGATATTGAGCCTAGACATTTCCAGTCAGCATAGCGTCGGCGTGGTAATCATCTTGCATCAATCCCACTTTGAAACTTTTCCTACTTCTGTGGGTTGACTAACAACACTGGTAGAAGTGCAGATTTAGTTAGTTATGAGAACCGTTTGTCATGCTGTTTGAATAGCTTTTTTTCTGCTGTTCAGTTTAGTGACTTGTATTCTTGGACAGGGGTTTTTATAAAGAGTGTGGACATGTCTAATGAGGATAGGAAAAATGAAGGCTCCATATACGCAAAAGCCAGCTTGGAGCCATTGCTTGAAGAGAACGGGGCTACAGATGTATGACAAATTTTCACAATCCTTTAGTTTATTGCAAAGGTTGTAATTTATTTTTTGTATATAGTCTTTAACGATTACATGTAAATGTTATAAGAAATAGTACTAACTAAATCTCGATTCTTAATTAAGTTCCATATTTCCTGCTTCTACTCTTTAAGACAAATTCATAGATAGAGTTTAGAGAAAAATGTAAACGATTCCTAAATAATGTTTAAATTGACAAACGAGTCCTATTATTTTTAAACGTAATTCTTAATTTCGTGAACTATAAGATTATTTTATCTAGAAAGTGTAATTTTTGCCGTTAAATATCGAGCGAAATGATCAAAATACTTTTTTTTTTTTTTTTCTTTTTAAGCTCGTAAAAGATCACCTGAAATGATATTTTAATCCTTTCACTTAGAACTTAATGAAAAAAAATTTTACTTTTGGGATAAAAAGTTCTGATATTGGTACGGAAAATAAAAAATTAAAGATGCACAATAGTTTTTAGAAATAAAGAGACTCTATGGATTAATTGGACATAATCTTAGAACATCGTAAAGTTGGAAGGGCCCGACAAGATGCCATTTTTGTCATATGTGTAGTGAAGCATGTGCCCTATTTACTTCATTCACACGAGTTTTCTCATCTATCTGTGTCCCATTGGATTGTCTACTCATTTTACTTGCTATGCTGTGTTTTTATAAAGGATATATTATAAATATAAATGTAAATTTAAATATCAGAATGTCAAATATTATAAATCATTGCCGGAAAAATAAGACCCTATTTCTGCAAATTAAACATAAAAACTTACTGTTTGCATTTAAATAATAATAATCAGTAAAATTTGCTGATTTTTTAATAAATGAAAAAAAATTGTTTTAAAGAGAAATTCCAACTTGACAAAGTAGAAGGTAAATATTAACTTGACAATTTTGTTGAATTGAAAGTCCTTAGCAGAATCTACTCATTAATACAGGTGTTTGGACCAATCACAAAAGTCTTATGATCCACCACTAAATAGTCAACGACTATGTGTCTTCAGAAAATCATAAAATTTTCATTTACGTCCTCCAACTACCTTGCGACTATTTCTTTTCTTTTTTTTTTTTTAAAAAAATGAAGATTAGTGATTGGCCTGGAAAGACCCCACTCTATCTACATTCACATTCTCCATATTTGTAGATAGGATTTGCAGTTTTATGGTCTCTGATCCAAAGACAATCAATGTGGTTCTCACTTGTCAGAAACTCACAAATATTTTGTTTGTAGAGTATTTTATTTTTATATATTGTCAAAATATTTTCTATAAATTTCTTGTATTTTTTCCATTAAATATACGGACATATTAGTTATTTTTGAGAAAATAATCCATAAATATAAAAACAAATTAGTTAATGTCAACAAAATACAAGTATAAAATAGCAATTTTTTTACAAAAAATAAAAAATAAAAAATTGATAGAAAGATATAACAGTGTAATAAAGGCAAAAGATAGAAATAAAATTATGTTGGAGTTTGATCTTATTAAACTAAAATTTTGAATGGTATTATAATTTGTATATTTCAAGAAGCATATGATAATCAAATAATATTAAAATCATGTTTAGATTAATTTCTTTTGCTTTATTTAAGATTAATTTCAAAAAGTAAATATAAGGGTTATATATATTTTTAAGAAAATTAATTAGAGAAAAGAAAATGATTTTTTTTTCTTTTCTAACTATAAGTCTTGATCTTTGCCCATCTATAAGGGAAGGAACAGTTTATTTCTGAGTGTGACAATTGTACCAAGCAATGCCATTTCTTTTCTTTTTCTTCCATGTTGATGTTTCAGTTTATGTTTAATAAAACTAGAAGTAGTACTCACCACAAACTTATGTTCTAAGGTAAATCTAAGTTTGATTTTAGCAAAGTGTATATCCCAATATCCTACATGTTTACATGTTTTGATTTTTGTGTTTTGATAAAAGAAAATAAAAAATTTTAATAAAGACGAAGAAAAGAAAAGAGAGCATGAAATTAAAAAAAAAAAAAAAAGGACATTTTTCATAGTATGAATGGCTTAAAACTGAGAGAATTGACACAATAATGAAATATGAAAATTCATCATTTCTTTTCATTATTAAGATATTTTAAGTCTTATTTTTAGCATGGAGGTTAATTTCTTAAAAAAAAAAACACTACTTGAATTTAAAATTATATTTTGGTAGAAGCACTATTTTATATAAATTAAAAAAATAATCAAGGGTTATTATTTATTGAATTTAAAATTTTTTATAATTAAAATATGTGAAAATTATTTTTAAAATAAAATTTTTTAACTTTTAAATAATAACTTTTTTTAAAAATCACTATTATTGATTATTAATTATTTTTACATGTTATTAATAGCAATAAATAATCAGCATTTATTAGCGGTTAAACTAAATAAGCCTCGCAAAGCAACTCTTCAACATATAACGCAAAATTTTTTTAAAAAATCGATCGATATAAAATCAAACGGTCACTGTCGCCCCAGAAAACTCTCCAGCTCACATACAAACAAAACTTATGGATTTTTAATTTTTCTATTCTGTCTCTCTTCCTCCCTCTTCGTCTTCTCTCTCTGTCATTACCCGCCTTACATGGCATTCATTACATTACAAGTACTAATACACCCCCAACCACCGTACCTTTCCCCTTCTCTTTCTCATTTTCCTAATGCTCTGTCTTCTTCGAAAACGCGTCCTTCTTTTAACGTTTCTTACTGAATCTCTGTTCACTCAGATACTGTATCTGTTGTTTTTTTTTTTCTTTTTTTAAATTGAAACGCTGGTCTTTTAGGTATTTTTAGGCAATGTGAGCTAAATAGAAACCTAGAAAATTGTCATATCTTTTTTTTTGGCGGAGAATGATTTGAAGCTTGTCTTGATCTGTTGTCAGTGATTAAGCAGCTTCTCTTCCCATTTGCTGACTGTTAGGGTTTTAAGCTAGTTAAGCCAGCTCCAGAGTCTTTTTCTAAGCTTGATTTGTTTAATGGTGTTGAAAAATGCCCAGCATTAGAGCTCCGGTCACCAAGAGAACCACCACCTTGACGGTCAGTGCTTAGTATATGGTTGAATTATTTTTAGTAAACGATTTTTGGTTTACAGTTCTGTTATATGTCTTTTTGCTTATTTCAGGTTGCTGTGAAATGTAGGCCATTATGGGAGAGAGAACGTGGTCGTGATATTGTTCGTGTTAATGACAATAAGGTTTGAATTTGTATTTTGTTTTTTAGTATTGAGTTTTTCTTTTTTAATTTTCTTTCGATTTTTAAGTGGAATTTGTTATTTTTTGGCAGGAGGTGATTATATTGGATCCTGATTTGTCAAAGGACTACCTTGATCGTATACAGAATCGAACCAAGGAAAAGAAATACTGTTTTGACTACGCATTTGGTCCTGATTGTTCAAATTTTGTATGTGAGATTTGTTTGCTTGTTTCATTTGATCTTTTTTCTGTTTTCGAATTTTTTTTGAATTTCAAAAATCATATTATTTGGAATTGTTTGATTTTGTTCTTTATTGTTTTGGCTGAAGTACAAAATCAAATAAAGAATTTGGTAATCTAATAAATACTTCCTGATTTTGTTTCTTCAGGATGTCTACAAAAGAAGTATATCTTCTATAGTCTCTGGGGTTGTTCAAGGTCTAAATGCTACAGTCTTTGCCTATGGTTCAACCGGAAGGTATCGTATGAACAAGTAGTATAAATATAAACACAATACATAAGTATTACTATTTGTAAGACGGTGCAAAATTTCAACACGGCCTGTTGATATTTTCTTTGAGGTATGAGCCTAGGTGCAGGCCTTATGCTCCTGAACAAAGCAAGGAGAGGCCTTAAGATGTTTGCTGCCATTTTTAAATCTCCATCTCTATCTATTCCATGTGTTTGATTTTCTCTAACTATTAAGGAGAAATAATTGGCATGGCAAAATTTAATTAGGGCAAATGTCTGGCATTTTTATGATATATCATTTGCTGCAACTTCATTTTTATTTTTTAACATGCTGCTTAATTTGAAAAACTGAATGCACCGTAATCCACCCTCCTCATTCCTTCTCTCTTAATATTTTCCAGTGGTAAAACTTATACAATGGTTGGTACCCGAGAGGATCCTGGACTTATGGTTCTCAGTTTGCATACAATTTTTGATCTTATCCGAAAGGACAAGAGCTCTGACGAATTTGAAGTCTCTTGTTCATACCTTGAAGTCTACAATGAGGTAGAGTGTCTTTTTCAATTAAGAATTTAGAGATGTGGTCATTTTCTCTGTTGTCAACTTTTTAACTTTTGATTTTTATGAATATAGGTCATCTATGATTTGCTTGAGAAATCGTCAGGACATTTGGAACTTCGAGAGGATCCAGATAAAGGAATAATTGTTGTTGGGCTGAGATATATCAAGGTCCGTTTCTTTTTTATTTTTGATGTTTTTTTATTTGGATGTTATTTTTTGTCATGAAAAAGTACAAATTCTAAAAAGTTGTATCAGGTCTGCCAAGCATCTTCATCGAGTCAATTGCAATATTTCTGGTTTAATTATCTGGTGGTTTTTATGTGCTTTAGATTAGACCTAATAACATTGTTATACAAATTGCAAGTTTACTTGTATGATTTCACGTTTTTGTGATTTAGCTATAGTGTACAAATAGATAATTTTAAAAATACAAACTCAGAATCAAGTGAACATGCATTGAAATTGCATTTTCAAATAGTAAAATCAATAGGATATGATGATTTTGAATTATTACAATTTTACCTTTTTGGATGTTGGCTACATCACCTTTTTAATGTAGTTTCTTCTTCTTATTCTTTGTCGTCCTCCTCTTTCTTATTTCTTTTCTGTTTCAAGTCTTGGATGCCAAATTATTTACTGAAATAGTATGCTTATGCAAAATAATTTATTAGTTTTTCTGCCTCTTGGTCTAGGATGTTTTCAGTTGTGCACTATGGTTCGGTTGCTTACAGTCCCTGATGATGTTTACTCTTACCTCAGGTTCATTCAGCTGATAAGATTCTTGAATTATTGAACTTGGGAAATAGTAGACGAAAAACTGAGAGTACAGAGGCTAATGCAACATCATCTCGGTGAGTAATTATCCTTTCTTAATACTATGTTCTTATGAATTACTTTCTGAACCTGTACTAGAAGTTCCTGATATTGTAATTTTATCACATTGAGTCATTTAATGAGTATGCTCAATTAGAAGATTTCATTCCCAAGTGCTTGATTTGCAAGCTATGTTTCTTGCTAATTGTAAATTTGGAAAGGATAATCACTTATAAGGGCTAAGTTTTGCAAATTAATAATTACAATCAGAAAATGCACCATAGAATTTTGAGAGGAAGGTTGCTCCATCGCTGCAGGCTATTGTTTTAGTGTTGAAACTTTATTAATCGTACTTTTTTGCGCTGTTTAACCTTTTTTTAAGATAAACCAATTATGTCCCTTGTGACCAGATCACATGCTGTCTTGGAGATAATTGTAAGAAGAAAGCAGAGAAATAGGTATCGAAATCAAGTCGTGCAAGGCAAACTTGCACTTGTGGATCTTGCTGGCAGTGAAAGAGCTACTGAAACAAATAGTGGAGGCCAAAAACTAAGAGATGGAGCTAACATTAACCGTTCTCTTCTTGCTTTAGCAAACTGCATTAATGCCTTGGGGAAACAACAAAAGAAGGGTCTTGCTTACGTCCCTTATCGCAATAGGTATCTTTTTTCACATTTAATTTACTTTTTGCTGAAGAGAACTGCAATAATTGATCTAGCCTAAATACCTTTCGGGTAACACAGCTAATATCAGTATTTTACAGCAAACTGACACGTATACTTAAAGATGGTCTGAGTGGAAATTCTCAGACTGTCATGGTTGCTACAATATCCCCTTCAGATGGTCAGTATCATCATACTGTAAATACCTTGAAATATGCCGACCGAGCAAAGGAGATAAAGACGCATATTCAGGTGAGATCATATTTTTCTAGGAAAGTAGTTACTAACTATTTATATAATATGAATGTTAGAAGGTTATTTGTTGCTTTTGTGATTCAACCACGATTTCGTTTGAACATACCATAATTCCTTTCAAACGAAACCTGTGTTCCATTCTTGTATTCTTCATTTTGGGTCATGTTTTGCTTTCAGCATACTCTTCACTCTTATGGTAGTCAGCTAATAAGATTGCCGTAAGTAAGATGAGAATTTTTGGCCTTCCTGATTTGCAAAGTGTGAACAAGGTTCTTTGCAATTAAATGTCATGCTTAATTCAGTTGCATTTTTCTATTCTTTTTCTTTGATTTCTTTTTTTTTTAAATTTTTTTTATAGCTTTTGCTTTACTGCCATGTACAACTGGGTTCTCTTGTATCACCATCAAAAAGTTTCTATCATTTCTCACATAAATTTGAAAATCCCTCTACTAGAAAAACATTGGCACAATTGATACGCACACGTCAGATTACCAGAGGATGATTGACAGTCTTCAGGTAAGCAGTTGAGTGCATTTTGTGTAATCATATCATCTCAGTTGGCAGCCAAATTGGTGACATACTTGATTTCACAGATTGAGGTTTGCCGTCTGAAAAAAGAATTGGCTGAAAAGGAATCTCAATTAAGTGTCAAACCTTCTGAAAAAGCTGTCGATGATGGGCTTTCATGGTTGGATATTCTAAGCCATGAAACCAGTGAAAATGTTCAGGAAAGGATAAACTTACAGAAGGCAATATTTGAACTTGAGGAGACTAATCTTCGTAACCGCATGGAACTCCAGCATCTTGATGATGCAATTGCAAAACACCAGGTTAGATGCTGCCAGCTTTGTTTAATCATTATGATTATGATTCAGTGTGCAGAAAAATTAGTGATTGTTTTTTCTTAGCTAGGTTTTTATGTGCTTTTACCAGAAATATGATACTTTTCAAAGGTGTTTACTCAATGGTTCTTCAATTATATCGCGTGCATATAATAGCTAGGCAGCACAGAATGTACAATGTCTAACTGGAATGTTTCTCTTCTCAGTGTGTGCATCTCCAGTTAGCAAATTAGTTGGGGAATGTTTTATAACCATTTCTCCTTCCTGTTCCCTTTATGAAGGGGAAATCTTGCTTATAGGAAGAACTACATGAACAGAAGTTGCAGATATTTCATAATTTGTTTAAATGCGTACATTCTTGTGACAGGCTAACAAGGGAGCAGCAATTGTAGAGACTTCAATTAATTTGTTATTTATTCCAATAAAGAAACGCTTTTGTTATAACTTTCCTTGTCCCCGTCCTAGGCTATTGAAAAGGAAGGAACAGTTGTAGAAGCTTTGAGAGCCAGGCAACAAGTCATTCTCGATAATATCCGTGACAATGATGAGGCCGGCATCAATTACCAAAAGGTAAAGTCTCTACTTGCACTTATTCACAAGGGTCCTGAACTCCGTTTTCATATGTTTTATCATGACTTCAGTTTTATTTCTTTATAGGAAATTGAAGCTAATGAGAAGCATCGATGCCAACTCCAAGATATGATTGAGAAAGCCATTAGTAAGGATGGAAATAAAACTTACTTGCGAATTCTTAGTCAATACAGGCTTCTGGTGAGTAAATGCTGTGCAGGAGTCAGTTACTTGGAGTTGAATGTTCTAACAAATGGATTTGTTTGCTGTGTTTATAATCTGATGTTAGGCTTCATTCTTGCCAAGACTTGTTCCTTGTACTAATGTTGGTTGGGTTTCAACTGGACTGAAAATTGATTTTGAACTGACATGGTTACCATTTTGTATTAGCTGTTGGGGAATTATGAACCCATGAATCATGTTGTGTGTGAAACTACGTTTTTGTAAATTAAGAGTTGATAATTACTTCACATTTATGTAGGGAATGGCTAATATGGAGCTTCAGTTTGAAATGGCTATGAGGGATCAAATTATCTACAACCAACGAGAAGCACAAAGAAACTTGTGGAACTTGCTTATGGGGTTAGGAGTTGATGAGAAACGTTTGTTGGACCTTGCAGCTAAACATGGAATAATAATTGAAGATTGGACGATGATGCCCCATCTAGAGATTTCAGATAAGAAGCAATCCTCAATTTCCTCTTTTGGCAGATTTGCTTCCACAGAATATAATCCATGCATTGGTCAATCATTTTCTAGATCTTGCATCTTCCAACAATATCAAGATTTCGGTTCAAGGTCATTTTCTAGGGGGCCTTGGGATCCTGGTCTGACTTTTTGCAGGGAAGAGCATCATAGTTCTTATTACATGTTGTCTGATGATCAATCACCTTCAGCATGCCTAAGACTGAGGACAGGTTCTGACCATTGGGGTGGTGGCATGCCAAGGTCTAGCACGCCCGGTAAAGATCCTCAAAAAAATTTGCGAAGTTCATGCCCAGAGTTGAGACCTTGGACTTCTTCGTGTAGTGAAGGCTTTTCATCGGCTGCATCTTTGAGTACTGATTATAGACATCAATTGAAGGTATGGATCAATATTTATGTTGAGTGTATGTATATAGATGTACACATGCTTGCGAGCATCCAGAAACACAAATCATATTGGTTTGATTATGTTCAATCTCATAAAACTAATTATGGTAGTGAGGTAAACAAATTGTGGAATGTGCTAACACTTGAAATGTTTTTGAACTTCTATATAATATTTGAACCCCAAATTTGTTATATCTCTACAGAACATGTGGAAGGATGCTTCAAGGCAACATCTATTCAAGGGTCCAGTTGGTCATGGTCACGGCGGAACAAGCCGAGGTTTCTCAGGATGCAATCCATTAGAACGAGGTTCAGCCCCATATAACACAAACCATGTTTTTCAGAACACAGAACCCTCTACTGGCTCAAATATGTCAGAAATTCCCTCATTTGCTACAGCAGGGAAAATCTCCTGGTTGACCCAAAATTCAACCCATCTAAATTCTGTATAGTTGTCTACTCTTCTGTGCTATTTTTTTATTTCTTTACCACAAATTGTACATATGATAGGAGAGTATTCTCATGCAGGGCAAGTGCCAAGTGATTCTTTTGTTTCCTCTTTCGTATGAAGGGAGGGAGCTGGAGGTTAGTCTGTAACTAGATGGATATATAGTTCCTAACATGCTAACATGTTATCTTGTTGTGATTTAGGCATTTCCTGCATATTAGCTTCAAATTCGAGTTAATTTTTGGGTTGTCGATATTCCTGTAAGTGATAGCAAATTTGAAACCAATCCATGGATTCTTTCATTACTGAAGTTGAATTGTTTTTCTACAGAAGAATTCTTTTGTTAGTTTTAATATGATGGACCTTTCTTGTTAGTGAGCTAATTATATATAAACTATAGTGTCATCGATTTTTAAATTCGCAATTTTGATATGGAGACTATTAATGATTTAATTTCTATTTTTTTAAATAGAATATAAAAAATTTTAATATCTTTTATGTCCGTATTTTAAATTAGGTTAATGTCTATATTGTATTTTAATACCGCCTTTATTCAAATTTTGAATATCATAAAATAATTTTATTCGTAGTCAATTTGAAAATTACATTTTATATCAACAAACACTTAGATGAATTGTTCGATATTGATGGTTGACTCAGTGTGAGCATTTTATCCTTTCTTGAAATGTCTTGGTGCGATTAGATTTTAGTTTGTCAGGTCAGGGAAAAAAAATAAGAAAAATTATATTTTATTATTTGATTAGATATAATTTTTAAAATTATTTTTTAAAAAAATACATATAGATGATAAAACAAAGTACATCCTTTTTTTCTGTATGTTGTAGGGAAAATTGAGGATTTATTTGGGATAATAAAACTTTCTTTTGTTTAATTTTTTTATTAATTAATTAATTAATTTTTATTAATAGATTGAACCGAGCTAATTCGGTTTGATTAACTGGATACTGACCCTAAACATGGCGGTGGAAATGGCGGAAAAATAATAAAAGTTAAAGGAAATTTCGAAACTTTTCATACGCCGCGGCATCACAATGTTGTTCTATTCTGAGTCGAACGAAGATCAGCGAAAGGTTCTTTACATTAGTTAATGTAGTTTCGAAGCTTCTTGCTCTCACCAGTCACTGTTTAAACTTAAACCCTGTAGAAGTCTGAAAATCTTCTCAACTCAATTCCTCGCCAAAACCACTTTCTAAAACCCTAAATCACTGCAATTTTTCCCCAATTCTTAATTTTACAATGTCCACTACAGACCCAGTCGACTCCTTCAAACCCTACCATCTAACCCAAACTCTAACAGGCCACAAACGAGCAATCTCCGCCGTCAAATTCTCTTCCGACGGCCGATTTCTCGCTTCCTCCTCTGCTGATAAAACTCTTAGAACCTACTCCCTGTCTCCTTCAAATCCCCCTACCTCCCCTCTTACTCCTCTCCATGAATTTCACGGTCACGAGCAAGGCGTCTCCGATGTCGCCTTCTCCTCCGACTCCCGCTTCCTCGTCTCCGCCTCCGATGATAAGACTCTTCGCTTATGGGACGTCACCACTGGGTCCCAGATCAAAACCTTACTTGGCCACACCAATTATGTTTTTTGCGTGAACTTTAATCCGCAATCAAATATGATTGTCTCGGGTTCTTTTGATGAGACGGTTAGGATTTGGGATGTGAAGACTGGTAAGTGCTTGAAGGTGCTTCCTGCGCATTCGGATCCCGTAACGGCTGTGGATTTCAATAGAGATGGGTCGCTGATTGTTTCTAGTAGTTATGATGGGTTGTGTAGAATTTGGGATGCTGGAACTGGCCATTGTATGAAGACTTTGATAGACGATGAGAATCCGCCAGTTTCATATGTCAAGTTTTCACCCAATGGCAAGTTTATTCTCGTTGGAACCCTCGATAACACTTTGGTAAGTCAAAATTTTATATCTTTCTTTTTTTTTTTTTTTTGGTTTATTTGTTGGTTTAGTGGGTGTTCCTTTTAATTTTATGTTAAATTTGAACTTTTTTTATGTGAAAAGAAAGCCAAGAGTTGAAATTTGTTGTGATAGAAGGTTTTTGTTGTTTTAAATCTCAGTGAGTTGAGGTTCAAAATTTGAAATTGTTGAATTGTAACCTTCACTCGTGAAATTCTGATAATTGAGAATAGCCTATCATGGAAATAAAACAAAAGGTCATTGTTTTTAAGAGTTTCTAAACTTCAGGTAGATGATGTCGCATTGTTAAGGGCAAATGAGGATAGTACAATTCTTCCTGCGCTCCTGTTTTGAAAATGTTTATGATCTCTTATTGGTTATACTATGTTTCTTCATGTTTTTCGGTCTTTCAAGATAAAACTTGGTCTGATCAATTCAAAAGTATTGCTTATGAGCATGACTATGTCATTTTGCGTACCTTTCTGATATATCTACTGGAATGACCCTCCAAAGTTGTAAAATATACTAATTTGTAATATGTATATAGTTGTTTTTGTTCTGAGCAAAGCTGAAGAACTTGAATGTAATTTAATATGATCAAATTTTTTTGAAGTGAATTTTTCTAGTGGAGCATATTATTTGGCTCACTTTTCTTATCACACAAATAACACGTGCAGGTAACATTTATTGTATTCAACCTTGAACCTTATACATTTTCTCTTCCTTTTGCATATTTCAAGTTAGTTCTCTCTGCCATGAAGTTTAGTCTACAAATTTAGATTGTAGAGCTCAGTATTATATCATGATTTTTATCTGTTAGATTGTATACTTTGTTGTCATCCCTGTAATTTACCATCTTGATATGAAATAGAACTTAGTGACATACAGTGTCAGATATACTCAAAAGTCTGTGGAGCCGTTTCCCAACCCTTGGTTTTTTTTTTTTAGCACATATTAAACAGAATGCCCATTTATTTTAGTTATTATATGATGTTTCCTATTGTTTGCTGAAGTCGCATATGCATACTTTATCTTGCATTTCTTTCAATATTTCACGTACATGAAAGAATACCCACAAATGAACAGTTCATTGAAATTAATCATTCAGTTTTATGTTTGATGGTCCAGTTTGGTTTTCAGTTTTCATTTGGTGATCTGATCTGGACTTTTATTTTGAATATGTAGAGGCTTTGGAATTTCTCAACAGGGAAATTTCTGAAGACATACACTGGACATACCAATTCAAAGTACTGCATTTCGTCCACCTTTTCAATAACAAATGGGAAGTACATTGTCAGTGGTTCTGAGGACAATTGTGTATATTTGTGGGAACTTCAGAGCAGGAAAGTACTTCAGAAATTGGAAGGTCACACCGACACTGTTATTTCAGTAGCATGCCATCCCAGCCAGAACATGATTGCCTCTGGTGCGCTTGGCAATGACAAGACTGTGAGGATCTGGACTCAGGAAAGAGAATGATCGATTGTCTGGTCGTAACTCTGCAACATAATTTCACTTGTGCATATCATTTTCATGAACTCATGCTATTTCTGCATGAGATAATTCTTAACCTGCAGCTACCCTGCACCCACCAATTTGATAGTCCTTTTTCCAATGTCTTGTAGATTTAATTTACTTAAACTGCCAGGTTGCACCATATGTACTCTAGAACTTATGATCTGATAAGCATAATATTCATAGTTGCATTTTCATGATTTTTGGACTAGCCATATACTGGAGTCTTTATTTTATTGTTTTGTTTTATTTTTTGAAAAGGAATAGATGCTAGAATTTATTTGTTTTCTGCACTAAGAAAAATGGCGAGGAAGTTTCCCAGTGCAAGAATTTAAATGCTTAGTATGTGGTGTTTGTCCCATGTATGCGGAAGCTATCAGTCGGTCTTACTCCGAATTGTTTTGCATACTCAACTGTGATTAGTGCATTACAGAGGGCGACAAGTAAGGTTTGAAGGGTTAATATAATTTACTCCGGGACTTGGACATATTGTGTGGAGTTGTTTCTTAGAGTTCTTGTAAATTTTATGGTAATGTCGATACTGGGAAGGGGGCTGCAAATGTAGCTTTCTTTCTTTTTTTTTTTTTTTTCAAGGATATAGAACCTTATATCGGTCCCTCATATGTAACATTGGCAAGCATGTATAGATGCGGAAGCTGGGTTATAGGATTAACGAAGATAAAGGTAGGAATCTGATGCGGGATAAAAGAGCTAAGGAAATGTACAGGATTGGTTTAATGCAGAAGTTGGTAGATTATCAAAAATAAAATGAAGTAAAATAAAATAATAAAGAGTTGCAAATGAAAAGAAGTGTGAAAGAGAAGATGCACACAAGAAGGGTTTGTTCTGGTTTAGTTACTGTTATGTCATTTCCTCAAAGCTATTGTGTTTTAAATGAATATCCAGAGTAAAACTAGAAGTATATTCAGATTTGCGTCTCTCTTGTGTTTTCGAAAATCTCAGATATTTATTTAAAACCAGGATATTTTAGTTTTGCCATCAAAACCAAATTTAAATTTTGAGATAGCATTATTACAACTATTGAAGGCAAAGACTGGACTTTTAGAGGGTCACCAAAAACAAAATTTCTTGAAATTTTATACATGTAATATTGGTAAATCTTACTCTTCTTGCAATGGACGTTATAAAGAATTTTAGAACATTATAGCTATCCTTGGGCTGGACGATATAATCTCAATTTTGCGTAATACATATAAGATTTACTCAGTTCTTGGAAGGACCTATTTATATATATAAAGACGCGTTTCCTCTCTTGTCGTTGAGCGTTTTGTTTACATATAAATTCTGTTGCTTAGGCCTTGCCTTAGGAGGCAGCTTGAGATGGATAATGCCCAACAACGACCCTGCAAGGATTGCCATCTAAACAGAAGTGTCTGTAAAAGACAAAACAGCACTTGATTTTTCTTATTATTATAAATAATAATTAGGAGATACTTATGCAATTTGTATATGAAGTTTATCAATTTTACTATTTTCGTGTAATAATTAATTTGATTGGATATTTTTTTTAGTTAAACACATCTACTTAGCTTCTTTTTTTTAATTAAAAAAAAATCAAAATGTAACAATTTTACAACAAATGATACCACATATAAGTATGGATTCGCTTCACGTATATTAGTTAAATTTTTATTGATTTATATTTCTTTTTTAATTTACAAATTTTTATTAAAAACAAAATTAATAAAAAAAGAGAGAAATGTGACTATATATATATATAGAGAGAGAGAGAGCGGAAAATGGAATAAAATAGCCAGTTTTAATATTGCATCAATAATTCTAAAACTAATCAAATACATCTAATTAGTAATTATGGAGAAATTATCAATTTAAACATTTAATTTAAGAGTCTAAAAAAAAGGTGAGGTTGTCCTAAAACTAAAATATTGACATTCACAAACAGACAAATGAGGTTTTCCCTGTTGAAACAGCTGTGATGCCCAATTCGTGCGCATTAAAATACTCCCGCGAATGCCCAATATTTTGGAGATCAATTATTTTTTTTATCAAAAAGAATCTTAAATTACATAATATCCGATATTACTTATTAAAAAAATAATAAAAATTCCGTCCATGACTGGTCAATTTTCATAATCTGGATCTAATTTTAACACATATTATCTGGCGATTAAATTTTCAATAATTCACAAATAATTATAATATAAGTGCCTGCTTATCTTATCTCTAATGTAAATTAAAACAATCTACTCTAGATCTGTACACTGTACTTGCAATGTGGATCACCACATGGGTGCATTTGTATCTCTCTCTCTCTCTCTCTATATATAAATAATCATCATTAACAGTTAATAATTAGTTTATTTGAATTAATTAATTTACTCTAATCGGACAACTAGCTGCACACGTTGCTTGGTTGTAAACCTAGAGTTTCAAAACTACTTTTGCTTTTTCTTCTAAAATGAATGAAATTTGGCATCTTCTGAAGCTAACAATTAATGGAATTTGCAAATTAATTTATGAACAATTTTCTTTTTCAAAACAAAATACCCTAATTTTTTTTTTAAAAAAAAAGTAAAATGCTTTTATTAAATTAAATGAATTAGTCAAGTGTCTATCTTGAAATTTAAAAAATTAGAAATATATGTACAGATATGTTCCTTTCTTTTAAAAATTTTCCAAAAAAAAATTGTTCCATAGTGATTTGGACATTTCAATGATTATTTAGGCTCGTAGACCATAATTTGTCATTTATTGCCACTAATAATTATGTTTGAATAAGAAGATTTAAGCACTTGATTTTATAAGAATTAAAAAATAGTTTGAAGATCATGAGAATCTTGGTTGGCTGTAGCCTTATTCATCTTTCATTCAAGATTAACATTAACTTTTCACAAATACGTAATTAATATCATTTTCAGGAAAAAAAAATTATAAGTATACATTTAATTATTTGTAGGAAATTTAAATCTTTTTGTTCAATTAAAAAAAATATAAAAAAATAAATCATAATCTTGCAAGTTATCAAAGGGTTGCTGACAAGAAGAAACGGCCGAGTCCATAAATAAACTCAGTTGAGTGGTGAAGTCATATTAAGCATTTTAATATATATCATCGTCTTGGAAATGGAACTGATAGTTAGGAGTTAGAGAAGTCTCTTTCAATTTCTTTTTCTTTGGCTCAAAGTTGATAGCTAAAAAATTAATTGGACACACAATTATAGTCTTCTACGACACGCATGAGGAAGGATCATTTTTCAATATCTTAATAATTTAAACCAATACCCTAATCTTCACCATATGTTACTCATAATGCCCTAAAAATCAATTATGAGATAGATATCGCATTTTATTTATATTTCTCAATTATATTTGGATAAAATAAATTATATAATTTAATAAAAATTATTTTTGACGATAAAAAGAAAAGTTTGTGCATATGTTTATGATTAGTCCATTTTAATAAATATTAAATATTCCATCTAATGGAAAGAATGTATTCTTATGAAACCCAACACACACTTCTTCGATTATTTCGAAAGTATATATATTTTTATTCTAAAAAATATGTATATTTGTGAAACTTGCATTTTAATTTTTTTCCTTATATATATTAAACTAACACTTCATCTCAAGTGGTGACATCACTTGACTTAATTTATTTTGTTCGTTGAACAACCTCGTAGCTATGTACACAAGCCGACCACATTGGCTAGTGATGGCCATTCTACTACCTCCACACTTCCAATCATATGGGTATGTTTGGCTAGCTTTAGGATATTCTACATATATGGATTATCCATCAAACATAATACAGCAACGGATCTAAAGTTACATATGAATTTCTCATAAGTTGCTTGAAACTCGATTCAATAAATATAATGAATGTTTCTTATTAAACCCATTTAATGAATAGTTTGAGTTCAAACTTAAATTTGATTTTGTAAAAAGATTTTTTATTTTAATAGAATAAAGAATTTTTTAAATTAAAATTGAATTTGAATTTCAAATATATAGATTCTTCTTTTGTTGATATTGATAATATGATGGAATTTATCGTTTTTAATGAATCGAGTTTCAGTTTGGTGAAATATAATATAATATAAAAATTACTAGAGTGTAAATAATAAAACTAAATAATCAATTACCAAAGAGAAGGCATAGCTAGCAGCATCACATCAAGAGTCGAAAAATTTCAATGGGGCACTAGAAGACAGATGCAATTATTGAAATTCTTGGGGTATAAGGTTGGCAGAAAGACTTGGATAAGAAATATAAATATAAAAATGTTTGTTTTCTAATTCCTGCGGATTTGAAATCTCAACCAAAATCAAGTTGGTCTTTATTTAAAATCAAGAATTCATGATTCCACCTCACGTCAACTAACAATGAGACACAGAAAAATATGGCAACCTGCAGTTCTAATTAGATGAAAAAATTTTCACACGTGGGATAAGAGAGGAGTTGATGCATCAGCTATAAAGACCCTAAACAAACCTTGTCTTCTGTGAACCATTTGATCAAAATTCAAAACAAACAATAACCAGTTTCAGTACTTCCCTCCTCCTTCAGAACAGGTAATTAAATTCATTAATCAAGTTTTAAACTTCATAATAACCCTTTCCTCTCCTTTTGCTAATTTCTTGGAGATGAATTACTGTTTCTGACATTAATTCTTGATTTTTTATTTATTTGGCAGGCAGTATTTACTCCCTAATGGAGATTGAATCAGCTAGATGGTTTAGCGATCAGGTATATATATATATATTCATATGTTTTTTCTATCTAAATTAACTTTTATGAGACTAATTATCAATTTTAATTACAGGATTTGGATGATTACAATTTAATCCATGAATACCATATGAACTCTCTTGCTGAATTGACCACACAAAATATGGCAACTGCATTAGGAGAAAACCTCAAACAATCTTTTTCTTCTGAAAGTTACACATCTTACCCTAATTTCAACACAAAAAACACCTCCACGGCCACCGCCACCGCCACAACTTTAAGCAGTTCCTCCATAGAAACATCTCAAGCAAGTCCAGAAAAACCTAGTAAATTGTATGAGACCAACAGCTGGAGCTCTAACATGATAACGGCTACCCACCAATCGCCAAAACCTCAAATTCTTTCTTTTGAGACCTCAAATCCGCCGCCCTTTTTTATGACTTTAGATCACTCTACAGTAAAGCTGAAAGATGAGGCTGCTTCTCCAAGAAATATGCATTTTCAATCTTTGATCTCAAAAGCGCCTCAAGGGATTACTAATAATAATAATAATAATAATAATAAAAGACCTTATTCAATGACAAGAAGTCCTTCACATGCTCAAGATCACATCCTTGCTGAAAGAAAGCGCAGAGAAAAGCTTAGCCAGCGATTTATAGCTCTTTCTGCCATTGTTCCTGGTCTAAAGAAGGTATATATATGATATTGATTTTGTATTTATAGATCTGGAGACGTCTCCAATAGTAATAAACTGAAGGTTGTGCTTATTTTTGTATTTATAGATGGATAAGGCGTCAGTTCTTGGAGATGCTATAAAGTATGTGAAACAACTTCAAGAACGAGTGAAAGTGCTCGAAGAACAGACGAAGAAGAGAACGGTGGAATCAGTTGTTCTGGTGAAGAAATCTCAGGTTTCTACTGATGATGATTCTTCTTCATGTGATGAGAATTCTGATGGCGGTTCTGATTCAGCACTTCCAGAGATTGAAGCAAGAGCTTCGGATAAGGATGTACTTATTCGAATTCACTGTGACAAACAACGAGGAATTCTACCAAGAATACTAAATGAAGTTCAGAATCTTCGCTTATCTATCACAAATAGCACTGCCTTGCCTTTTGGAAATTCTACTCTTGACATTACCATTATTGCTCAGGTAATTAATTTTGAAGTTCAAACTTTTTATATGCATAATTAACCATAAATATAATCTATTAATTCTTAGTTTGCATACTTTTTGATACGTATTAATTAACAATCATGATTCAATTTTGTGCAGATGGATACTGAATTCTCCATGGCAGTGAAGGATCTCGTTAAAAACCTAAGATTGGCTTTCTTGAAGTTTATGTGACCAAATTTTTGAGTTGATCATTTTTTCCAATGCAGTCTGTAAATCCATAATCAAGACTTACATGTTTCGCTCAAGGGAAAACTTTAAGTTCTCTTTTTTTTCCTTGTCTGACCCTTATAAGCCTCGAATCTGATCTCCTCCACTTTGTCCAGACCAACATGCATTAATTAAGCTTCTTTTTCCATGGGATTATTAGGGTTTTTTGTCTTTATTTTTACGTGGTTGACTTGTTAAGCACGTTATGCATTACTCACATATAATTCCCATGGACATATATTATGTATTTAGGGTTTTTGAAGGGTTGATTAATGTTTCTTCCCTGTCTTCTGTGTTTGCACATGGTGTGTGCTTGCTTATTGAGGAGAACCCAGAAAATGTTGGCAAGTCATTGTACATGGAGAGAAAACAAAGTACACTTTCTTTGAGAAATTAATTTGATCTGTTTTTTATTAGCTGTTTGTTCCTTTTTCTTTTTCCATTGTAATATCAGTGGTTTGTTCAATATAAATCAGATTATTGTGTGTCATTATCGTGATTATTTCTGTTCAATATATATTTATTTTATTAATTTTTACATTCAATCTGATACTTAATATTTAAAAATATTCAGATATTTTATATTAAAATACTTAATACCAAATATTCATTTCTTAATAGTTTATGATAAAATGTATAAAAATTAAAAATTAATATCATATGTATAATTAATTAAAATTACATAAAAAAAAAAACTAAAATATATTACTTGGTCACAAGTATAATTAGTTGCCCTCACTTATCAAAGTAAATGAGATTTTGTCAAGATAGTTAATGTTCCTTTAACATTGATTGCGATAATTAAGTAGATCTTCACAATTAAATGAGATTCACTTCAAAGCCTTAATAATTTTGTAAATTCTCTCAATTAACTCTGATATCATCTACTTATTTTAATTATTTTTATTTGGGCTGTTCATTAAACTTTTCATGGGTATAAGAGGAAGCTTTCAAGTATTTAGGAACAGTTGAACTTTACTCTCACTGAATTTTTTTTTTTTTTATTCGAAAGCTAAATGGATCATAACCACGATGTAACTACTTAATAAGTAACTCTTATCTTTTTTTTATCAGCAAATATAAATTTATTTCATTAATTAAACATTTTAAAAAAAAAAATTTAGCAAAATCAAGAAACTATACGTGAGCTTTCCAAATACACCCAATCTTTTTTGAAAATACCAAGTGAAAAAAATCAAAAATCTCAAAAATAAAATACAAATTTTTTTTGAGATAAGAAAAAAAATAAAATTAAAATCAAAATTGGATCAAATCAAAATACCCATGAAAATCAAAACTAATTATGACCAAATTGAAGAACTTTTGCTTTGTCCTTTTATAAAAGCCACCCAATCGAAATAAAATTATAACCACACCAAAAAAAACTATGCAGAAATTACTACTTCTTTAGCTATATTATCTCCTTTTTTGCAGATAAATATCACAGTGTTTGACTATCTCACAAATATATATATATATATACCCACTTGAAGAAAATCCAAAAGGAGTTAAAACAAGTGGTTACTAAAGTGAAGTTTTGTTGAAGTTAATCAAAAGCAAACATCCCATTGTTGACTTTGATAAAGCATTTTGGTGCCTAAGAATTAACCCTTCCAATAAATCAGGAGGTGTATATAGGAAAGGTGTTCGTACAACAGGCATGACCTGTCAACTTCTGTCTCTTTAAACTTAAATAGTAATTAAAGTCATGATTAAGACCTTTAATTAATTTTTAAGGTTTATATTTTATATCATTTTACGAGGAATTATTTTTTTAACTGTATCAAATACAATAGAACTCGAGTAATTAACTATTAAATTTATATTTATCTCAGCTTTGCTCTGATTTAGTTTCAACTCTGAGTTTATATCACTAACTTAAATCATCGTATAAAAAAAATTCATTTATATGAGTAACTTAACCATTAATCAGTTATGTAAAAATAATAATCATTAATTTAATTGAAGGATTTGATCATTTCGACAGAACACTGAAATTGTACTATTCACTCCATGGTCTTTATGTAAATTCGATTTTGATAACCTTCAATTTTTTTTTTCTTCCTACCAAAGATTTTACTAGAAATGATTTTACTTAATTTAACTTTTAATATTAATTTTTTCATTCAAATTACGCAGGAATTGATTTTACTAATAATATGCTTGTAATAATAATAATTTTAGAAAATAAAATATTTAGTATGATATATAAACATAAGCATATCTGCAAGAATGTTTTGTGATACATTGATGATACGGTTGCATCTTATAAACAAGGAAGAGTTCTAAATGAATCCAAGAAAATAATTCCTGTAATCTAATGGACGTGACAGTTTCTGATTAAGACTAATTTTAATTTTTAGTAGCATTCTTTTTTTTTTTTTTTCTTACTAGCAAAATTTTTATTATGTTTTCAAACTATATTAAATATAATCCATTATTTCATTGTGAGTCCACACTGTAGGATCCATTTATAAAAAGAAAAATTAATATTTTCAATATCATCTATTTTGAAACCTATAGAAAATTAGAATTAGAATCTTCATCACAACTCAATATATACTAAGAATTTATTTAGATCAACAATCTCCGATCCCAAGTTTGTACTATCTCTATTCTATAATATTTATTACATTTGAAATTTCACATTTCTTAAGAAAATTATTAAATTTTGTCTAATTAGTTATAATAAATTATTTAATAAATTGACTATATTATTGTTACTTTAAGACTAATTCTCTAAAAAAATCATTAAATTGAAGTGATAATTATTAGTCATATACAAAGAGTAAATATGAAAAAATAATATTTATTACTCCTTGAAATTATAAATGTAATAAGTATTTTGAAGTAAATTATTTTTTAAAATGTAACAAGTATTATGAAACCGAGTAGTACTTATATTCTCATTCATTATTTAAAATATTTGATAAATTTAATGATATCTCAAAATTAAACTATTAAGACTACTTGGTAATTATTATTATTATTATTATTATTATTATTATTATTATTATTATTATTATTAATGTTGAAAGCTATGATTTTTGACAATTAACCCTTCAATCATCGATCATGAATCTTACTATTAAATCAAACCAACCCTAAATAAAATTCTAGCCTTGAAGCTAAACGAGCTGCCGTTTTGTCCTTGGTTTAACCAAATGTGGACACTTAAAATCAAATTTACAAGTCGATATGCAAAATCTTAAATACGACTATTTTTATAACAAAGGGGAAAGGTAATCCATAGATATTAATTAATACGTTTATTATTATTATTTGAAAGGTAACATTAATTAGTGGTATCCTAAATAAGGAGTAGCTGGTGAAGATCTCAACTGAAAACCACGTTTATCATGTGATTTACCAATTGGAAATTAATTTGACAGATTGATGGGAACGCATAGTTTTGGTCTGTCTAGATGATATTAAACCTTAGCTTTCTAATTTTGGATAATTAGTTAATTATTTAGGTCTTAATCTTCTCCTTTCTTCTCGGCACGATAACAATTATATATATATATCTAAATCTGGATCCGTAAGAAGACAATTGCATTATTACTAAATTTGAATCTATTCATTATTATTATAATTAAACATGAATTTATGCACAATTTTGTCGTTATTGATCTATTTGCATTAAATAATTGTAGCTTAAGATCTCCATAATCCTTTAATTAATCATTCTACTTTTCTACTGAAAACTACACCTAATTTAAGTATTTAGATGTTGGGGTGGTTCTCTAAAGAAGAAATAAAGAAACAAATAAAATAGGGTGCTCCATCGATAGTTTTTTTAAATTATTATTATTATTTTACTTATTCAAATGGAAAATTTAATGATCCTCATGTAGATATTTTATTTTTTAACTTATAGATAGTATTTTATTTTACTAGTGAAAATAATTTTCATAAATAATTGTTGATTGGTTTACCATAAATATGCACATAACGTGCTTTTCTCATCCAATATTGGACCGCATAGAGTAGGTTGATATTCTTCTCGTTCAAATATATAGATTCTCTAAGAGCCAAACTCCCTTTCATTTTTTTTTTTTAAAAAAATAAATTGTATTAGTAAGAAAAAAGACAAAAATATATAGATTCATTTGAAGAAAAAAATTTGCACATTGATCCTCTAATTAGATTTTAGCTAATTAAGAAACAATGGATACAATCTCTTATGACGATTTTCCTCTATTCCCTTCTATTTTTCTATGTCTTTGTCTGAATTTTGACTTATTTTTCATTTGTAATCAATTTTATATATTGAGTTTGAAATTTAGGAAAAAAAAAAGAGTCTAGGATTGTTATTATGTTTTGGTAAATAACAAATAGTAAAGGCCTTGCTGTTGAAATAAATTGTTATTGGGAAGTTTGATTGGTTGAAATAACACTACAAATTATATAATGGGAATAACCTTCTTTTCTGAACTCACAAATTGATGAATTCGAATTCGAAATTTTTCACTCCTCACATAAATAAAAATTATTTATATAAAGAAACAAAATTTTTTCAAAATTTAATTATACATGTCTGATTGCATGGATTTTGTAAGTTAAATTGTATGAATATAGCCAGCTTTTTTTATGGAGGAAATACAAAGAAACAAAATTTATTTTTATGGCCAGATTTTGCAAGGATTTTTATTTATTTATTTTAAAAAAATTTATAATTAGAATATGTGAAATTCTGTTTTAAAAAAAAATTATTAATATTTAATTAATTAATATTGGTCATCTTCTCTCACATCATTTGCGAATATTATATGATATTTATAATGCAAAGTACTATTATTATTATTATGCTAATTAATAATTTTAAGAATCCAAATATCTAATATGTTATATTTACTAATGTCCATAAAAAATAAAATAAAAATATTTTTTTTAGATACTCAAAATGATTGAAGTTTGCCTTTGATTTGTAATAAATTGAGAAGCACCATCATCTCCCTCCATAAAACAAAATATAAACTCAATTCTATCATAAAATATATCCCAAATTAATGATATTATTAATTTTATAAATTATTTAAAAACTGAAAATATTGTTAATGATATTATTCAAATTTTCTATGAATTATATTAAAAATAATTTTTTAAATATAAAAATTATTTTCAATTCAATAAACTATTATTTTAATATTATGTCACTTAAAACACTTTTAATACTCTAACATTGTGCCACATAACTTTCTATGTTTTGAGTTTTTAAATATTTATATAGATTATTAATATATTACTAATTTTAATAATAATCATAATAATTACAATTACACCTTAAATATTTTTTTTATTTCAATAATAAGGAGAGAGATTTGAATCCACACTATTACCAAATTACCAAATCGTATACGCACTCACCATCAGATTATGTATTAATGTACAATTTTAAAGTCTTGAATAGCAGAAAACGTATCGTTTGAATCAAATTATACACACGCTGTAACATTCAATATCAAATACGGTCAAAATGGTGAAGTTTTAAAATATTATAATCAACATGATGATGTAAGTAATCATGCAATGTAAAGAGATAGATAGGTGAATCGTGGTTTGAAAGTGGACCCTTGTTTTGACCATACGCGTACTTTTGGTAGGTGCATGGTACCATTATTTAGACCCCTATCATAACAGAGGTGCACCTTCGTCTCAGTTTCCAAATTCCCCATATTTCTCATGACTTTGTTTTACAGTTCATATATATATATATATAAACCTCTCTAACAGTCAGTGGATCACATGTTGCAAGAGCTAATTTAATTTTCATGTTACTTAGTTGTTCACCATTTCCATTTCCCACTTAATTGGAGAAAAGTTGGAATTTTTTTTGTTAATTAATATATAATATACCTACAAGATAACACAATAATGACTTAAACGTAGTTCGCTGAAAAAAAAAATTACAATTTCATTGATTCTTGATTATATACCCTCTTATTAATTTTTCATTTTTCAATTTTTTTCACCAATTATAGGGTAATTTTTATTTTTACCAAGTTAGAAATTTAAATTGGAGCGGGCAAATATTTAACTATAGAAAAAAATTTAGAGCTTAAGTAATGGGAATAAAATTCAATTTGCCCCATAAATTTGTGCGCAATATTCAGATTTCCAAAAATTAACTATTTACTCTCTAAATTTGCGTCAAAAGAATAAAATTTTTTAGGTAATGGAAACCAAGGTGATTCAAATCAGCAGAGGTCATTGAAATTGTTCTTGCAAAATTGCTTAAACGACACAACTAGAAACAGTTTACGTTACCTAAAAAAGCTAAAACTCACCGTTTTACTCTTTTTTTTCATCCCAAAACAAACATTCATCATCTACAATTCTAGAACTTCGCTGTTTTCAAACTCTCATTCAACGGGAAGTAATTGGATTACGGGGATTGGTTTTGCCAAATTAATTTTTAATTTTTAATTCACTCTTACTTTTGTCAAATTATTTATTTTGATTTTGCATGTTTTGGATTATAAATTTTGAATCTTCAGAAAGCAAACAAAGAACAAGCAATGACTTATATATGCAATTCTTATTTCTTTTTACAAGTGTCTCTGCATGGCTAAAAGATTAACTCCTTTGAATTTCAAAATTTTGAAGAACTAAAATTATGACATGAAAGTGAACGAATAAATAAAAAAAAAAAAAAATACAAAGAGAGAATTGGTTAGTTATTGCTTACAGGTTGCTCTTTGCATGGCTGTTGATAAAACAACCAAATTGTGCTGCTTTATAAAAAGATTGATTAAACAGCACTTCTCATTGAATGGGAGCAAAATTTGCAAGGGAGGGAGTTTGAATCAAAGTATTTTTCTAGAATTATTAATGATTTCAAATATAAACAATTTAAATGAATTTTGCAAATATGGATCAGACTACCTACCTGCTTCAAGTCCTATCTCGAGCTATCAAATGTCAACTAATTTTCACATATACACTAATCTTCAATTACACAATTATATATTTATGTTTATGTAATCTTTAATATGGCTAAGTCCATTTTCTTTGAAAGAGAGATGATAAGAAAAATTGTTAATCGTACATCACATATGACAAAATTATATTTTTGTTTTTGTTTAATTAATGAAATGCAAATTATTCACTGTTCACACCGTTCCATACCCCTGAAATTTAATTAATTATTTGTTCGAGAAAAGAAAGTGAGCTCTGACCTTGTATTGCATAAGCAACAATGGAGGGTCTAACGCATACACAGAACGGCCAAAGAGAAAGAATTAAGCAGAGTCAACAAAAGACCAACAAGAAGAGAGAGAGAGACAGCCAATATATGAACAGTGAATAATTGAACGAAGAAAAAGAAAACTAAGAAGGCTAACCATTTTCACACGTGGGAATAAGACAATTTTAGTCCTGCAAGCGCGTACCGTACCGCTATAAAGAGACTGCAAAAATTCTTCTTTCTTTACTTTAGTCGAGTACTTCAGACTCCATTGGAAAGTGCAAGAAAGAAACCAATTTCCTTCCTTTCATTTCTCGGAGTCTTCTAATTATTATTTAACTGGTAAGCTTTTCAAGAGTTCACTACTTAGCTTGCCTCAAATTTAATTTTCTTGAACATGCAATTCTTTGCTAACTAACTGGTATTGTCTCAAGATCTATATACACATAGCTTCCAGTGATTTAGGTTTTTCGTTTTTTTTTTCTCTTTTTTAGATTCTTGAATCTTTATTTTGTCTCCATTTTCATTTGGGTTCTAAATTATTTTTAGTTCCTTAGTCTTCATTTGTTCTGTAATTTTATGTTTTTTTTCCCTCAAAGATCTTCTGATTAATTATCTTTTCTGGATTCAATTTTAATTATGGGTAATTTTCTTGTTTAATCCTTTCAGAATTTGAAATCATCTGGGTCTTTCTTCGAGGAAATAATCAAAGCAAGCTCTAATGGAAATCTCATCAACAAAATGGCTACCAGATCAGTTTGTAAGTCCTTTTTTTCATTTTCTTTCCATCTAATTAGTCTCTATCTTTTCTCTTAAAATTGGAGCTCGTAATCCCAGATATTTCTGAAAAAGATTATATTAGGATCTATAATTTCCTTATCAAGAAATTATATATATACACCTAATCAGTGAAAGGGTTTCATTTTTCTTTTTAAGTCAGTTTACACAGTTATGCTTTGTTTTTGAGAATTTTTTTTTTTTGTCTATATTGACAGGGAATGGAGGATCCAGCTTTTAACTATCCATACCAAATGAATCCTTTTGATTACCCACTCGATGATCTTGATTTTCAATCCTTTTCTTCAAAGAATGACCAAATTTTCAGTCCCCAGACTGTACAGAACTTCAATTATACACTACCTATTGAAGAAAATTCTCAAACCAGCATCGAAAGGCCAACAAAACAACTAAAAACCAATAGCTGGAATTCTAGTTCTTGCACTACTATTGATAACAATAATAGTAATAACCAAATCATTTCTTCAAAGGCTTCTCCTTCTTCTTCTTCTCACATTATCTCTTTCGAAAACTTGAATAATTCATCTCCAACACCCGTCTCGCAACAATTCTACAGCTATGACTCAAATACCAATACTATAATAAAGCCTAAAAATGAATTCGTGGGGTCTAATGGAAGTGCAAACCACAATTCTAGTTTTTCCTGTCAAGCTGGCTCAACTTATTATCCACAAGGTAACAAAAAGACTGGTGCAATGAGTAGAACTCCTTTACATGCTCAAGATCATGTCATAGCGGAAAGGAAGCGTCGCGAAAAGCTTAGCCAGCGATTTATAGCTCTTTCAGCTGTTGTCCCAGGCCTTAAAAAGGTACTAACTTCAAATTCTTGCAACTTATTTCTATCCATCAATAATTATGCTTGTATAGATACATAAATAATTTTTCTTTCCTTTGCTTTCTTTATTTATTTTTATGTATATACAAAATCAACGTATAACAATTAAAAGGTTATTAAAATTAATCTTACATAAAGAAAATAGCGGCAGATTGTTAATTATTGCACTAACTTTTATATATATTGTAATTTTTATACATAGATGGATAAGGCATCTGTTCTTGGCGATGCAATAAAGTACCTGAAGCAATTGCAAGAACGTGTAAAGACACTTGAAGAACAATCCGCCAAAAAAAATATGGAATCAGTAGTTTTCGTGAAGAGATGTCAAGTGTATGCAGATGATGAGTCTTCCTCGACCGATGAGAATTGCGATAGCTGCAGCGACCAACCGTTACCAGAAATCGAGGCAAGAGTTTCAGAAAAGGATGTTCTTATTAGAATCCATTGTGAAAAGCAGAAAGGATACCTGCTGAAAATATTAAGTGAAGTAGAAAAGCTTCATCTAAATGTTATCAACAGCAGTGTCTTGCCTTTTGGAAACTCCACTCTTGATATAACTGTTATTGCTCAGGTAATACTATAGCATTTTTTCATTTATATATATATACACACACTATAGCCAATTAATATCATAATTGAATGATAATATATACTATATACAATAACATTTGGGAAATTTTATTGAAACATAGTTTGTATTTTTGATAACTTATTGCAGATGGACAGTGATTTCTCCATGACAATGAAGGATGTTGTGAGAAACCTAAGACAAACTCTACTCAAGTACATGTGATGTGATAAAAACATGCAACTGCAAGAACAAGAAAAAGAAGATCTTATGCATAATAAACTTCTATATTAGTTAACTTAATTTGCGCACTTGTTTCCTAAACCTCCTGTTAGAAAGAAAACAATGGCCAGTGAATAATCACTCTCTCCCTCTGTTGATATTGCCTAGAGGTTTCCATTTTTGCCGGAAGGTTTTTCTTTTCAAGCTCTTGTTTTGTTTTTTTGCGTGGTTGACTCGTTGACCATGTTTAATTACCCACGTGCTGAATATGGGACCTAGAGGCTGCTGCTTTTTTGGAGGGGTTGTATTTTTTTTTTTTTGAGAGGTCACGCTTTCGATAGAAAAAAAAAAAAAAATCTAACAGAGAGCTCTTGATTTCCTTCCCTCTTAGTAGTGTTGTATTACCATTGTAAATTGAGATGGATAGAGATGAAAACTGGTTGTCATATTTTTATTTTCAAGAGGTTTGGTTTGTAATTTTCCATTTAGTGTTTATTTTACTGTTTAGGGGTTTGTTTAATCTTCACATGTATTTGTACTTATGATCCAATAATATAACATTCTTGATTAATTCCTCTATCGGTTCAACTTTTCAGCTGCAGTACCTACCCGGTGGTTTCCTTTGTTTTTTCTCTTGTCTTTCTCTTTTGTTTTGTTTCATTTAAACTAGTTAATTACAATCCAACCTTAACTAAAACATGAAATGTATATATTATTATCTTACTAATCAAGGTCTTTGAATCTTGCAAAAAAAAATATATATATATATATATATTTTTAAGAAATCAAACACACGAGACAAGAACAGAAAACAATTTAACCTATATATCTGCACATTCCATGCTATTTGAAATTTCGAAGGACCGACCCTCAAGTGCCGTAACATCAGAGAAATAGCACGACAAGGATATATTGGACTTATAAAAAATATATATATATATATATATATATATATATATATAATGTAATAAATGGAAAAAAAATTAATTTATGATAAAAAAAATTTTCACATTTAGACTTTTGGTTTCGGAATATATATAAAAAGCTAGTGGATATTTTATATAAATTGGTTTGGTTGTGCAAATCAACCATTAATTGGTAGAATTTACAATTAGAATGGATGATTGTTACAGTTGGAGTTGGAGACACATCAAATGGTCCACTTGAGAATAATCTAAATGAAAACAACGACGAGCTTGTATATAAACGACTTGTAGTCCCCACATGAGATTATGCGATCTGCCTTGTTCTTAGACTTTTTGGCACATCCTGTCCAGCTCCATGTGCTTATGCTTATAAATGCCTCTCTCTCTCTCTCTCACTCTCTCTTAATTAAATGTTTAACTTAATGATCTTTTTTAAAATTTTAATTAATTATATTCTTTTTATATGCAGCTTACATAATATTTTAGGGCTCAGACATCTATTTTCTTTAGGCGATTAACTCCTTTTACTATACAAAATCTCAAGAAGAGATAATAATGGTCATTTCCCTTTTTTTTTTTCCTAAAAAGATCTTTAATTGTCCCTAATTTGGCGGGTAGATGAAACAATAGCAACCCAAGCACCGACCAAATTTGGACGGCATAATTTGAAGAGTATATGGTCAAAAAGTTGAGTCTTGTTTGGTCCATTTTTTTCAATAAAAGTATTGTAGAAATCACCATTATTTCGTCGAATATAAACTAAACACGCTTCAAAATTATTCAATTTTTTTATGGAATTTTGACTTATAAATGGTGTATTTCATGGTCGGTGATCTAATTTTTCCAACTTTTTGAACGGTTTTGTATAAGAGCAAATCATTACATTCTTCACATGATGCCAATCTAAATATATAGTTCATATGTTTTCTTTGTTTCCCACTTTAATGTATTCAAATAAAGACATATTCGTACTACCTGATAATTGATACCGATTATTGATAGTCAATAGCTGATATTGCTATTAATCGATAAATGTTGGTCATTATAAAATGTTTTTACCAGCAATTTCTATTAATATATAAATGACTATTCAGAATATAATTATTTATATATATTTTATTTTAATATGTTAAATAACTAAACTAAAATGATTTTTTTTTTCAAATTTTGGGCAAAATGATCATGTTTTAATATTAAAACTAAAAAAAATCATATTTTGAAATTAATTCCAATGAAGAAGGAATTAACCCATGAAAAAGGACCAACGAAGACATCTCAACAACAATGAAAGAACATAAAGTGAATTTTGTTTGTGTCCTTTGCTTCAAGACACGTAGGTGAAGCTTAGGCTGTTTCATTGTCTTCCTAATAAATGTTAATGTCCAAAAATCATATCTATGTGCAATATTTGATAATAGATAGCATACGTAGAGGGGTAATTCTTTTTCCTTAATTGTTGACAACTTTCTTAACGGTATAAAGACCATTTTGAAGAAAAAAACTTCTGGTCTTGTGTACCAGAATATTCCCAACTTTGTAAGTTTTTGCTACATCATTTCTTTTTGTTAATTTTATCTTGATTTCGAATTTTCATAGCAATCAATGATAAAATTGCAAATAAAAAACTATTTCCGTCATTTTTAAATAATAAAAAATTTTTCAAATTTTCTTTGAATATTAAATTAGTGGGTGATACATTTATTAATTTAGAAATATGATATTTCAAACGGACAAGATTTTTATATATAGATCATTGGATACTTAGAATTTCAAGTTACTTTCGTTAATTTTGTTGAATGTTTGTTGGGTAGTAGGGTCGGGTTGCCCTTGCCAACATTTGACATTTGAGACGGTTTTTGGGCGTTTAATTTCGGTTCAAGCTAATGTCTTGGATTGCCTGGCAAATAAAAAGAAATATAGTAACCCCAGCATTAAATTTAGTTAATCAATCAGTTTGCTTCTCCATATATATATGTTTATGTGAGCGTTCAGCAATAATTTTATAAGTAGGTTTTAGTAAATATTATTTTTTATAATATTTGATAATAGAGTGTTTGAATTAATATTTAAATATTAAGACAATGTTTTATAGTACATTTCGCTTATAACGTTTTATACAAAATTATTTAAACACGTCACTATCATTTTTCCTTTCCAATTGTTGATAACTCATCTTCTTTGACCTTAAGAAGAATTATATGGCCTGGCACCCAATAAAACTGGGCTGGTTTTGTTAGTGAATCATTGTTTAAGGCTCATCAGAAATTTAGATCAAAGAAACCGCATCCAAAATTTGACTTCATCAGAACTTTGATGATTTTGTTACTGTCTATGTACCTTTGATGATTTTATGTAAGGATTGATTTTATTTGACTTTGAAGTAGTCAAAATTCTAGAATCACGAAATATTTTTCTCTAAAGGAAAGTAGAAAAGGGAGGGTGCAGTTTCACCTTTTCCAATTTGTGAAAACGTTTTTCAAGTGGCATTTTTATTTAGTACGGAAAGATTGAATGATCACGTCGCTTAATTCAATGAACAGTTGGAAGTTTGACGGTGAACTCCTACTGATTCATTTGAGGTGTTCAATAAACAAATGTTTATATTTTATAACATTATTTTAACTGTCAGAATTCTAATTGAACTACTAACCACTAACTACCAACAACTTGGCAATATCTGGCTAGGTTTGATTTGGGCTATGCCCAGCCTCGAGTCTGTTAGGCCTAGCCCAGTTTAGTGAGCTAAAAGCCTAAAACAATCTTGGTCTTGTTTTCTTTCAAATCCTGGTTTATAATAAACTTTTACATTAAATATGGAGAAATTGTTTTTTTTTTTTTTTTACCCGTCTAACTATTTGGGTCGGATCCGCCATTGCGAAGAAGAAGACAAATGTGATGCTTTCAAATCATCAAAGCTGAGTATAAATCTTGTTTGGAGGATACAAAAGGTAAAATTAATGCATTATCAGTGTATCATCACAACCACTTGAAATGGACAAAAAATGACAATGTTTCTCAGGTTCAGGCCCAGCGGTAACCACTACTTGAAAAAGACTTTTCCATGGAAGAAAAAGACTTGAGCTTTAAGGGAAAACAACAAAGGAAAACGCTAAAAAAATTGTCTAAAAATGGGGAATTCAGTGAACTTTATGATAGCTAAATCCACTGCAACATGACATGTATAATATAACCCTATAGAAAAGCTTGAAAAAAACTGTTAATAGAGCTGAAATATCTTCAAAAACAATCTTTATATTATAGTTTTTTTTTTTATTTTCTTTTATTTAGATAAAATAGATGTCACGGATTATCTTTTCGTTTTCATTTTTTACGTTTTCGTGTTTCTATTTCCGTGAAACTAGACTTTCACATTGACCAACTTTAAGAATAAAATTATTGTGAATAAGGTGCAAGAAAACCGCATTATAGTATTAGAGTTGGAAATCACAATATGAAGTATATTTTTCAATGTGATAAAAAATAATTAGTTAGTGTTGAGGTAAAAAGCAGCATCTTCTTTCAGCCCAATAAGAGAGACAAAACTCCAATTGCAAGGCAAAGGACTAATTGGGCCAAGAGTAGAAAAAAGATAAGGCTTGGTCCCCTGCAAATGCCACTGTCTCCACATTAAGCAATAACCCAACCCTTTCTTCTATCACTCCTTTCTGTCTTAAGGACCACCATTATTTTCTCTGCTCTGATTGCATCACAGACACTGTCTTTTTTGTGCAGCCTTTTTTGAGTATTTTGGGATGAAATTAAAGATTATTTAACACTACCACCGGATAGTTTGACATTTTTTTTTTAAGCGAGATTGAAAATTTGATATTTATAGAGAAAATAAATATTTATTGGGAGCACTTTATCCTTTTATGACCGATACATTGAGAGTATAATTTAATTTTAATCCAATCGATTTGGGATATCTGCGTTTAATACCAAAAAAGAAAGAAAAAAAGAAAGATTGTTTGATGCTTATGCTTTGATTTATAAATTGATTGACTCTTCAAAGCCTATTCTCAATCATGGGCCTCTTCAAAGCCATACTATCATAGAAATTAATAAATCTTAAATATAGAAAAAAAAAAAATTAAAATCTTCTTTCTTAATGACAATAATAATAATAATAATATTTTAAAGATTTGAGGAACAACATGAAATGGTACGTACCACATCCCTTTCATTTCGTTTTCTTTCTAGAAACTAACCCCGCGTACGAGTAATTAACTATGGATTAGCAAGTAGTTATTATTTTTACGTCATCTAGAAAACGATAATTTGCAGATATAGAACGGCGCAGTTTTGTTTTATTTGCCAGACTGAATTAAATAAGGTTATGCTAAATAAACAATTAATTACAAACTTTTTTTTTTTTTTTTCTGATGCCTAGCTTGTTCAACTTCGCTTCCTACCTTCCTATTATTAGATGATATTATATTTTTAATTTTCAATCCATAAAAAAAAAAAAAAAAGGATAATTAGTGCTCCCTTACATGCTTTGAAGGAAATGGATAAGTGGATATGAATTGTAATGTTTTACAACAGTTAAAAGGTAATTTCCCTTTTGTCTAAAGTTTTGATTCTCATAGACAATGTTAATTGTAAAGTCAAGACAAAGCAAATGGGCTTTTGCAGGCTTTGATTCTTTTAGTGCTTGTAATAATCATCCCTCTCATCTATAATTATCCCTTTCTCCACAGCTAGACCTTAAAAGTTCCCATATAGTATCCAAAATAACAACAACATTATGAAGATGACTCCAATTTTAATAAAGTCCCCTTCAGCTACTCTAATATTTTATACCTTATCAAGAAAACACCTATTTCTATTTTCAGATTGACTGAATTTCAAATTAGTAATATGGAGTTTTAATTTGATTCTTTAGTTTAATATTTTGTAATTAGTATAGTACTTGGAATGGTGCTTGCCAGATTATTTAGACTAATCAATGATATTATTTTTAAATTATACAATTAATTTATCAACTTTTGCTTGCATATGGTACGTAAATTAACCAAAGATTAACGAGAACACACGTAAAAAAAACCTTGGCACAGAGCCACAGCAATGACAAATGTTAGTGATGGTAATTGTGTGGTTTCAAGATCATTTTTTTTATTTAAAAAAATTTGGATTAGAGGGAAACAAGATGGATGCACTGAGATTTGCCTCGTACTAAATCATGCACATGACATGAACAGGTTGCATTATTATAATATTAGTCATGTAATATAATAGCATGTTCTATAATTATTAGGTTTCTATAAGAAATAGGTTCTGTCATTAAGAATTGTTTAGAACTCATACCGATAGCTTAGTTTTTTTTTTTTTTTTTTTTTTTTTAAATACTCGTTATTATGAATATTCTCAAATTAACTTTACTTTTATCTTCTCCAAAAGCGATCTCAAGGATGAGTCGATTATTCTATATCGGTCTAATATCTTTAAAAAAATATTATTTTTAAAGTATTTTAATGATGCCTTTCTTAAAGATTAGAGATTTTTAAATTTAAGTTGAGATAAAACTCTAATAATAATAATTTTAAATTGTTAAATTCACAAATAAAGTTTGTTTTGAGTAGTTAACATCAGATCCTGCAATAAAAGTAAGAAAATAATTACTGAAGTATAAATAAAAAACAAGTGGTTTACCATTAACAGTTATAGAGTTACGTCCCCAGCACAAATTTTGAATATTTCTTTCATTATTAAAAATGATAGATTTACAAAGAGATTAATACAAATGAAATAAAAGTAGTGACACTCATAGTTTTTTAAAACACTCAAAAATAATTTTTTCATTATTTTGTCAGAAAAACTTTTTCTAAAGCTAAACTCTCTCTCTCTATATGTTTTTATGTTTCTAACGTTTTTGCACACACTCACGTGTATATATAGCAAAATAAGTTGGTTTAGTCAAAAGATTAGTGAACTACCATCACCAATTTTAATTGACAAAACTAGTAAAAATTAAAGACAGTGCCAACAAACGATCAAAAATAAAGAAAACTTCAAAATGGACAGTGTCCACTTGATGAGACACCACCAATAAATCTCCTCCTCACATTCAAATAGATAAGTTTGCCATGTTTTCCTTCATCTCTGTAGCTAATTAACGGTATTCAAAATTTTCATTGGAAGAATATCCGTCAATAAGTCTAATCCATTTTTATTTGTATGGATCTTCTCAAGCTATAACTGTTTCATCTCTAATATATCTTTAATCTAGTAATATCTGATATCAATATGTTTTGACTTTGAATGGAATGAGAAATTCTTTCTAAGGTGAATTTCGCTCTGACTGTCGTAGAATATTTGATACTGTTCTTGATGAATTCTGAGTTCATTTAAGTAACTCCATATATGCTTCTATTAATGCTATAAACTCTACCTCAGTTGTTGAAAGAATAACACACTTTTATAATCTTGATTGTCATCCATATACAACAACAATATAACAAAAAATTTTTCATCAAACCTCTTGAAGTAAGCACAAAGGTTTATATTAAGTCTGTTGTATACAAAACTAGTAAAAATAAAAAATTATACCAATAAATCAATAAAATAAAGAAAACTTAAAAATGGATTGTGCTAACAAAATTTTGATTCATGATGAATGGGAAATCTAATTTGCTCTCTTTTGATTATGTTTTTTTGTTATTATTTCAAATTGTAATACTCAAATAATAATGAAAAAAGAACTATTAATGAGTGAAATAGGACGATAAGGTCGAGCTTTTGATATGAAAAAATTTTAAATGCAGTAGAGATCGTTTTACATTTGTATGACCTATCCAACGCGAATTCAGATATCGAATGATGTCTAAAAAAATAATAATGAAAAAGAGAGTAATTTATTTTAAAGCAAAGGGCTTCGGTTGGGACATGGACTGTAGACAAAAAGGAACACTCTCCAATACTATGGAAAAATAATATATATACACTACGTGTTTTGTGGGATGGAAAATGCTTTTAAGATTTTTTTTTTTTTTCTTTTTAACTAAGCCCAATGTTTTCTAGTTCTAAGTGAAGAGTTTGAAAAGAAAAACACAAATGAAACAAACGAATCTCTCTCTTCCACTTCCTCCTCCAACTCCATTTCCAATAAATAAAAACAATCTTCCATTGCTATTTACTTCTTTCCTTCAACTCCTTTCTCAACATTTTGCATTAATTTAGGCTCTAGTAATCATTTGGTGACTATTTTGCTACATTAAACCCTAATCTAGTTTAGTTAATCTAATTATATACTAAGCATATTAATTGAATTCAAATAGAACATTTTAGTGGTGAAAATACCATTTCAATTTTAATTAAATAACTGGTGAACTTAATTAGATTAACTAATTTAATTAAAGGATTTGAAAAATACAAATGTGGTTAAAACACATTTTAATTTTAATTAATTCGATGAGAAATTGAGAATTGTTAAATTAAAACATGATTTTGAAGTTGCACGTTCTCAGATTGTTGAATTAGTAAACCTTTAAGCTATTTACTAGATTTGATTGATCTGATTATAAGATAATATGAATTCATTTTTTCACTAAGACATCATTAGTGATAATATTAATATTCAATAATTATATGGTACAGTACATGTCAAGCAAGCTATCCAACATTGTACATTACTTAATCATCTGCTTTGACTTTTCTATTACTAATGTTGAAGATAGTAGCATAAGCGATACCTCGTATAGTTGATAACTCGAAAATTGAAACTAAACAGATTTATTTCGGTTTGATTTGATCAGCCTATTCAAAAGAGATTTAATTTGTCGAGTTTATCGATTTGAATTGAATGGACCGATTGTTCATCCCTAGTTGACAAGATAGCAATTGCATAATGCCACAATCATACATGTTGATTGTAATTGTTTTCTTTTTTATGTGTAGCATTTGGTTTATTTTTATTTAGATAAATATGCAGTATATGGATAATTTATAAAATAGATTATTTTTCTTACTTTTTAGAATCATTATTCTTTTATTCGATTCAATGATACAAATTCCTCGTTTTCGTCGTGAGCAGTTAAAATTTATGAACAATCAGACTATCTACAGAAGATTTTAAGAGTTTATTTAGTTGGTCACTTTGATTTTTTATAAAGAGAAGAAGGAAAATAATGCCGAATGGTCAATTTTTTTTCATGTAATTTTCCACGCTTATTATATTCGGACAAAAAATAAATTTATTTTTCTTCATTTAAAAGTGCAATTTTAAAGGAAAGAAAATATTAATATTGAAAATTGACAGCTATATTATCAAATGATAGGATCCTCTTCTTATTTACATTTTTTTATCATTATTTAATATTTTTTTTTCAATAAATATAATAATCAATCTATTAAATAATACTAGCTGGTAAATTCAAACTTAAAATAATAAACGATAAAGGTTCTTTTTAGCATAAAGTCTAAAACTTGGTTGCGGACTGACTGTTAACAAGATAGGAGCCCTAAATCATTGGCTTTGAATCTTTGATCAAACGTGGCCAAACACAACAAAACCCATAATTATATACGGTTAATAGCTGGATCTTTGACTCAATTACCTTAAATAACCTGTGAACCCACATGGAGCTACTTGTTACCTTGAAAGTGACATTATCTTCAAAGACACTTATTGTGATTTGCCACCGTGTAAAGAAAATTATAATTTTATCATTATATTTTTTTATTTGTAAATTACTATTTTCTCCTGTATTTTATCAAAAATAAATTAATCATTGAAAAAGCAAAAAAAAAAAAAAAAGGTTAGAAGCATATTACAACATAACGCTTGAAAAAAAATATGGATAAAAATGGTGCATTTTTTAAAATACAGAAATAAACTCATGTACTCGGCACAATATAAAAGTAAAATAGTAATTATCCTTAAAATGGAGGACAGTATGGTCATAAGAAAAATAATGAAGTTAAAAATAAAATGGAAACGTGTCCCTTTCTTTGGCCTGCCCTGTCGGAGGACTGTTTAGTCATTTTCCATTACAGGAAGCAGAGTAGGCTAGGCTAGCAGCTGCTTCGGGTGTCCCTCACTCTCTCTGGGTCCCGGTTACTTACTGCTGTGACTTCGTTTAGAGTACAAGAATGTGATTCGGTCTATTGGTCGAGGGTAATACAGTAATTCAAACAAAAAATAAAAATAAAAAGAGGCAGAGTTGTGGGGTTCTATGCAAAAACCATTTCTCGTGTCTCTCCATGTCAGTCAACAGGATTTGACCAGTTTTTTATTTTACCCCACCAACAAAATTATTACAGTTTAATAATTGTAAATCATTTTTTTTCTCTTTACTCTTTTTCTTTTCTTTTATTAGACAAAAATTATACTATGTAATTCTATATTTAAATTCTCAAAATCAACAAACGATATTATTTTATGAATTAATCGGTAATTTTACCATGTAATAATAATAATAATTTCAATTAAAACAGAGGCACTAATCTAATTGTAATTTTATTTTATTTTATTTTCTGGGATATTATAAAGGATTCCACAAGGCAAAGCCTAAACACTGAAAAGGGCGAAAAAACCCAATAGCCCAAAAGCCAAAAAAAATGCAGAGTAGAAAGAAAGAATAATTTTGGGTTATGATGATGATTCCTACTTTTATTCTATTACAGTGTCACACACAAAAACACATACACACAGAACTGTATGTATGGTGTAGTCACATATTTAAGGCCCCACCCTTATACATATCATCCATTAGAGTGGGACCTACTTTTACCAAGGACTGTACGTGTGAGTGGTGTGTGTCACCACCCCCTTCCCTTTATTAGATGGCAGTCAATTAAAGATTAGGACTGCGTTACCTATTAAGGAAAGAACCAGTGGTTAAAAGGTTATTTACAAAGTAAGTCTTCAATTTTGCTTTAATAATTTTGAAACATTTATGGGTTAAAACATTAATAAGAAGAGAGTATGTAAACATTGCAAGACATAGAGTTGGAGTTGGGGGGGGGGGGGGTTTAAGTGTCAGTTTCCTTGCTAAACAATTGGCAAAACAGAGTCTTTGACCATGGCACCAACCTTACCCACTCTTTTTTTTTCATTTAAAAAAAAAAAAAAAATTTTCTAAATACTTTTCATGCATAATAAAAGGTTTCCCTCTTTTAAAGGATCCAAAGCAGGATTTTATTGGGCCACCATTGACAGTAGAATCAATGAACTTACAAATATTACCTCTCTTTCGATCAGGCAATATTTTGAAAATTCATGTTTTAGAGTGACAAAATTATTCTTAACTAAAAGAAATTACATGTTCACCATTTCTTATTCTTAACTCTATTCCTTGTGGGTAAAAAAAAAAAAAATGTTCTAAAGAAAACAAAATAGACGAAGCCACAGCATCGGGGGAAAAAAAAAAAAAAAGTTACAACTAAAGAACAAAATGACTGGAAACAAAAGAATAAGAGTAGTGACAAGTGCTAAAGCATTTAATGTGAATGTAAGTTCAAAACAATATTTTCCCTCTTGTAGGAATTTATGAACTATTATTGACCCTCTTCAATCATTGTCCTTAGCTCTTCAATTGTTAACTTTTTCATATTAAGAATTTCCAAATAATATATATATATACATATTTGAAAAATAATAAAAAAAATTGCTATCATCAGAACACAAATTGATGTATAGTAAAATAAAGGGAAAAACCAAACTTCAACCTAATTTGCAAAGCAAATTTCATACCTTCTTCACTTCTGATTGGCTAAAATCCTTTTATTTAGGAGTTGGAAATAAATAATGTATAATTAGATTCAACTACCAACACCAACACCAAACCATTGCTATTCCTATTTTTTTTATAATTTAAAAAATGAATATTGTAGCATTGATTGGCTTTTGTTTTTTACTACTTGATTCCAATGAAAATTATACTCTCAAGTTATTTATTTTGATTTATATATATATATATTAAAATAAAAAAGTATTATTTTATCCATATCATAAAAATTATAAATCACGCTAATGAACTAAATCTCACCTGGGAATAGTGAAAACATTTTACTAAGTTTGATGCTATGATACGTTTCTTTAAATCTCGTCTGTCGAGCTAGTAATCACTTTGCATATGGTTTGGCCAAAAATACAGTAAAAGGCTAAAGGCAATAACTGTTTTTCCTGCTTGGATTTGATCTTAATTACCTTGTAACCTTCTTCTTCTTCTTCTTCTAATATTAATATAAATATAGATATGTTAGAAAAATATGTCAAATTCAAATAATAATAATTACTTTTCTCAATTTATGTTGAAATAGAAACAAATTTATTTTTGTGAGATTATTTATTTTGACAATTCCAATTTTCCATTAAAAAATTTAAAGGAATAAAGATGAATTAAGATTTATTTAATGTCCAAAATATATATTCATAAAATCTAATCTAATGATAAAAATAAAAATAAATGAATATACAAATATCTTTCATACATTAATTAAAATAAATAAAACATTATCGTCTTCTTTTCGTAATTATAGAAACAGTTTAATATTTGCACCTATTAACAGTTAATATTCATTGTTACTCAATTCATGTTATCTTTAGGAGTATTGGTTAATTTTTTATAATTTTACTCTTATATCCTCCCCTTTCTATCTCTCTTATTTTTAGTGACAGTTTAATCGTAAAACAATTATTAAGTTTTTTTTTTTAAAAAAATAGATTAATTAAATTACTAATATTAAATTATTTTTGGAATTAAAATTTTAATTTTTTCAATGCAAGGATCAAACAATCAAAATTGTGGAGTTCTCCAATCTTAATGGCAACATTAATGACTTTGTTGATACATATTTTAATAAAAAAACTTAGAAAAAATTATGGTCTTTTAAAAAGGAAAATAGCATAGAAGTGTGGAATAAGTGAAAAAAAAAAAAACTAAAATTATATGTGAAAATAAATATAAAAAATAGAATTAAACCAGAACGATAACTATATAATTAGAATATATGTCATAATAAAATGAAAATTGTTTTAATAAATTATATTCTTTTAATTTCATTTTGTTTGTTTGTTATTATTTTTTTATATTTTAAAATATTGACATGATTTTTAAATTTAGAAATACAAATAATTATTTTTGTTAAATAGTTTTTATAATTATTTATTAAATAAAAGATTTTTATTAATATTTTAATAAATTAAAAAGTAAAAATTACAAAATAAGTTTTATCGGTTAAATTTTTAATATAAAAATTTATCAAAAATCTGGAAGGGGGGGAGGAGTGCGTAAAATGATTTTGGACTTATATGGACGAGTATTTATTAGTATGAAATAGCATAGTTTTACAGTAATTATGACAGCAATTTCTTGTAAGGAAAACACAACTAATTTATAAATAGTGAATAAATTTATCCATTAATTTCTTTTTTTTATCATTAATTTCAATTTGGCCACAAATGAAACAATCATCAATGAAAACAATATTTCACCGAAAAAAAAAGCACACAGCAGAGCCATACACAGGTAAAACAAAATTGAACAATTTCTTCTTAATCTTACACATTTTGACTAATTTTTCATACTCACTGAGTTTCTCTATTTAGCGAACAATAAGAGTCCAAAACCAAAATAAATGAACCTTTTTGGCAATTATGAATTCAGATTAAAATCCACTACAGAACAAATATTTAAATCTTAACCCTCTCCTTCCCTTTCTCCTACACACTACTCTTACCCCTTCTACTCTTCAATCTGTTCTTGTTTGTTTCTTCGTTTCTTTCTTTCTTCGTTCTTCTCTTCTTCAGAAAATCAGAACCCAAAAAGATTTCAGAAAAATATATAAAACCCATAAAAAAAAAAAAATGAGACTTCTTCTTCTTCTGTTTCTCATTCTCCATCTTCAAATCTGTACCTCTTTTGCTCGTGTAATGTCTGAATACCAAGCTCTTCTTTCTGTAAAAGCCGCCATTGATGACCCGCAATCAGCTCTTGTTTCATGGAACTCAAGTGACACACTTTGCTCGTGGTCAGGCGTTACTTGTGACCATTCTGGTCGTCACGTGACATCTCTTGACCTTTCTAGTCTTAATCTTTCTGGTATTCTCTCCTCTGATATCGCTCATCTTCGTTACCTTCAAAACCTTACTCTCGCTGCTAACCAGCTTTCTGGTCCCATTCCTCCTCAGCTTTCCGCCATTCCTGGCCTTCGCTCCCTTAATCTTTCTAACAATGTTTTTAATGGAACTTTCCCTTCTCAACTCTCTCAGCTCAAAAATCTCCAAGTTCTTGACTTGTATAACAATAATATGACCGATGTCTTGCCGTTGGCTGTCACCGACATGCCCAATCTCCGTCACCTACATCTGGGTGGGAACTTTTTCTCTGGAAAAATCCCACCGGAGTATGGGAAATGGGAGTTTCTAGAATACTTAGCAATCTCCGGAAACGAATTGGTCGGTCCTATTCCACCGGAGATTGGTAACTTAACCAGGTTGCAGCAACTCTACATTGGATACTATAATAGCTACGAAGGCGGTTTACCGCCCGAGATCGGAAACTTATCCGAGTTAGTCCGGTTTGATGCTGCAAATTGCATGTTATCGGGAGAGATACCAAAGGAGATAGGAAAGTTACAGAAGCTAGACACTCTATTTCTTCAGGTGAATGGTCTTTCTGGGTCTTTAACAGAAGAGCTCGGCAACTTGAAAAGCTTAAAATCCATGGATTTGTCCAACAATATGCTTACCGGAGAGATTCCAACTTCGTTCTCCGAGCTGAAGAACTTAACGCTGTTGAATCTTTTCCGTAACAAACTCCATGGAGCGATTCCGGAGTTCATCGGTGATTTACCGAAGTTGGAAGTGTTGCAGTTATGGGAAAATAACTTCACAGGAAGTATTCCACAAGGGTTGGGCAAAAATGGGAATCTTGTTCTTCTAGATCTCTCTTCAAACAAACTCACCGGAAATCTTCCGCCGAATATGTGTCTCGGTAACCGGTTACAAACTTTGATTACACTTAGTAATTTCTTGTTTGGGCCGATTCCTGAATCCCTTGGAAAATGCGAGTCATTGAGTCGGATTCGAATGGGAGAGAATTTTCTAAACGGGTCAATTCCAAAGGGGCTTTTTGGGTTACCAAAATTGAGCCAAGTAGAGTTACAAGATAATCTTCTAACTGGAGAGTTTCCAGTTACTGAAACTATAGCAATGAATCTTGGCCAAATCAGTCTTTCTAACAATAGGCTTTCTGGGTCTTTGCCTCCTAGTATCGGAAATTTCTCTGGCGTTCAAAAGTTGCTTCTTGATGGTAATAAATTCTCTGGTGCTATCCCACCTCAAATTGGAAGATTACAACAACTCTCAAAGATGGATTTTAGCTCTAACAAGTTTTCAGGTCCAATTGCACCTGAAATTAGCCAATGTAAGCTATTAACATTTGTTGACCTCAGTAGAAATGAACTTTCAGGTGCAATTCCAACTGAGATTACAGGTATGAGGATATTGAACTACCTTAATTTGTCAAGAAATCATCTAATTGGCAGTATTCCTTCATCAATAGCAACTATGCAGAGCTTAACTTCTGTTGATTTTTCTTATAACAATCTTACTGGTTTGGTTCCTGGTACTGGTCAATTTAGTTATTTTAATTACACTTCGTTTTTGGGTAATCCTGATCTTTGTGGTCCTTATTTGGGTCCTTGCAAAGATGGGGATGGAAATGGAACCCACCAAGCACATGTTAAAGGGCCACTCTCTGCTTCTTTGAAGCTCTTGCTTGTCATCGGCTTGCTTGTTTGCTCAATTGCATTTGCAGTTGCAGCAATAATTAAAGCAAGATCATTGAAGAAGGCTAGTGAGTCTCGCGCTTGGAAATTGACTGCATTCCAGCGTTTAGACTTTACTGTTGATGATGTTCTGGACTGCTTGAAAGAAGATAATATAATTGGAAAAGGAGGTGCAGGCATTGTTTACAAGGGATCTATGCCAAATGGTGATCATGTTGCTGTTAAGAGGTTACCAGCAATGAGCAGAGGGTCTTCTCATGATCATGGATTCAATGCTGAGATACAAACTTTAGGAAGGATTAGACATAGACACATCGTTAGACTATTAGGGTTTTGCTCGAATCATGAGACTAATCTTCTGGTGTACGAGTACATGCCTAATGGGAGCTTAGGTGAGGTTCTTCATGGCAAGAAAGGAGGTCATTTGCATTGGGATACCAGGTATAAGATTGCTGTTGAGGCTGCAAAAGGCCTTTGCTACCTTCATCATGATTGTTCACCACTGATTGTTCATCGCGATGTGAAATCGAACAATATCCTTCTTGATTCCAATTTTGAAGCTCATGTTGCTGATTTTGGTCTTGCTAAGTTCTTGCAAGACTCAGGGACCTCAGAATGTATGTCTGCAATTGCTGGTTCTTATGGATATATAGCTCCAGGTATGATTGATTGCTTTTTGGGATCTATTTTCATTTTTGTTTGTACTTTGTTTTTTGTCTGTCTTAGGTATTCTCATTTCATTTTCTATTCAAAAGTTCTATTATGTCATGATAATATTTGAATTTCCTAGATTAAAATTTGACACCGTGATCATTTGTGTATAGATTTTATATTGATGTCAATTTCAAAATTTCACTGTACTTTGGCTTATTTCAACTTTTGGGATGTATAAGCTTGACGTGTGCTATTCAATCTTAATCAGTCCTTGGAAGTAGTTGGTTTTATCATAAGTCAGTCTAGGCTATCTAGGAAGTTCTTCGCATTGAAAATTAAGTTTTAGTCATCTTAAAGTGCAAAAATTGAATGATGTTTTTTTTCTTTGCTGTTAAACCCCTTGTCTTATCCACTATGATGAAACCCTGTTCATGAATTAAGTATAGCTTGTAGGATATAAAACCAAATTATTATGATTTGGGCTTTTGATTAATCAATTGAACGATCCTATTTTTGCAGAGTATGCGTATACGCTCAAGGTTGATGAGAAGAGTGATGTATACAGCTTCGGTGTTGTTCTGTTAGAACTTGTTACTGGTAGAAAGCCGGTTGGGGAATTTGGTGATGGAGTGGACATAGTTCAATGGGTTCGAAAAATGACCGACTCGAACAAGGAAGGAGTTCTTAAAGTCCTAGACCCAAGACTCCCTTCAGTTCCACTTCATGAGGTAATGCATTTATTCTATGTTGCGATGCTGTGTGTCGAAGAACAGGCTGTAGAGCGCCCAACAATGCGAGAAGTAGTGCAGATTTTAACAGAGCTTCCTAAGCCACCAAGCTCAAAACAGGGAGATTCAACAGTTACAGAATCCTCACCACAATCAGCTGCTACACTAGACTCTCCAAATGCAGCAACTACCAGAGATCCAAAAGATCATCAACCGCCTAAATCACCACCTGACCTTCTCAGCATTTAAAAGCCTTTTTGAAAGGGAACGAAGGGGGATTGTTTGTTCTTTTAAATTCCAAGAATTGTGTTAGTTTCAATCTTGTGGTATTTTATTTTCTTTCTTTCTTTCTTTTTAATCTTTTGGGAAGGTTTGCTCTAACTTATTGGTACTAAGTTTGCAAGTTTTTTTTGTGTATAGTAGGAGGAAAATTAAGGGTGGGAGAAATTAAGGAAGGGTTTATTTATTTTCTTATAAATACTTGTCTTCAAAGTTCAATCTCCATTACATCATGTTCTAGCAGCACTATACTAATGCCAGCAATTGACCTCTTTCTGCATGCTAATGGCAGAAACTGGTCACCGCTATTTTGTTTTAGCTCTGCGTAAAGATTAAGGGAAAGAGAAGAAAGAGACGGTCACGGTTCTTTAATTTAGTTGGTTATTTTCTGAGCTGTAAGAGTGAAAGAGTGAAAGACTGAAAGAGACAGAAATTTGTTAGGTATAAAGAGAGAAAAAAATTTGGTTGTGGTTTGTAAATACTTTTATTATATATATATGCACAAAGAGCAATTGTGTGGCCTTTCAATTGCCAAGATCGGTGGGGGTTTCTCTGGCTATTGCTGCTAGGGAGAGTGAAAGCTCCTTGCCTCTGCCGATTTTCAGGTCTCTTTTCGTGAAATTAAATCGAACTAAGCTACACGAGTGAAATGAGTGCTCCTTTCCCTTTATAAGAAGCACAAGTACCTTCGTTTTTATTCTCATTCAAAACCATTCGAGCCTCCACCAGCCATGCCTCCTCTTTAAGCTTTTTCTTTTTCATTTTTTTTGGAAAACTCTGAGTTGTTGTAGAGTTAGTAAGATTGTCCCCTTTAAGAAAATAAATATGACCAACGCACCCACATCAAATATCAATTCCATGGTTAAAGAAGGGCTATTTTGGTCATATTTAGGGGGGAAAATAATTTTGTCATTATGGCCTTATTGATTTGTCATTGAATATTAAGACTTATTAAGCAAAATTAACCATTTTAACAACGTAATTTTTCATAAAAAAATTAAAAGTGCTAAACTTTTTATAAAATAATATTTTAATATTTAAAAAATTAGTTTAAATATTATAAAAAAGCTACTTATAATTTATTCTGAAACACATCGTAAGTTAGTAGAATCAGACATGCACCCAAGAATATTTTTCACATTTCAGTTCAAATATTAATAGGAACAAATTGTCCTTAGTTGAAGGTTAAAGTTAAGGAGCAAGGGCACTTGCCAATATAAAAGGCTGGTTACCTTTACAGAAAAGATTACCTTAGAAAGACAAAAGCCCACGTCTTGTCCGATAGTGTTTGTTGTATTTTCTTGTGTTGGAACTATTGAGTGAGGTAAGGATAATACTTTGAATGGCTGAGATGCCATATGGTTTATTATTTGATTCTTGATTTGATTTGACAATGCTAAGACAAATTTTTTTTTTAATTTTTTGCATTGAAGATGTTTTAGTGACGTGGCATGCCCCATCTCTCTCTCTCTATATGTATAATGCAATGTAATAATATGGTAAAGATTCAGGTGGCATTGTATTTTGGCTTTGACAAGGAAAGTATTTGATTGATGGGTTTCTGTTGATTCTTCACCCAACACATTAATTCGTGTTCTTGCTGATGCGTTGATGGACATTTTGCTTTTTGACAGGACTAAACTTTAATGTTCTTTTTTTTTTTTTTTATTTGCTACTGATTTTGACAATGATTTTTTAGGTTCACAAATTTGAAGATATATATATATATTATAAGTTTTAAATAAGCAAATAAGAAACGTGCTCCAGTGATTATTTTAGTTACTTCGTTGGATGTAAAAAAAAAATAACAACATTGAATCAATAAATACTACATCTGTTTATTACTTTTTGCAGTCACGTGAAAAATTAGAAAGACAGACAGAGAACAGGAAGCTCTGTAATGGCCTCTTTGTCTGTATGTATGCACCATTTTAATTTTTTTTTCTTTTAAAAAAAACAAGTAAGAAATATCCTTTTTTTAAATACTTTTAATTTGTAAAGAAATGCATAGATAAATAAAATTTAATTTCTACAAAATGGACAACCTTTTACTCCTTTTGTTTTTTATTTTCCCTTTTGGCAGACCTTTAATTCCCATTTTCCATATGTTTTTTATTAAATTATATTTAGGTAAAAATGATTATGGTATGAAAGTGATATCAATCAACATGCTATGTATGTTGTCTTCTTTTTTTCCTTTTTGTGACATTTCCTTTATTTTGCTTTTGGTGTCCAATTAGGTTTATATTTTCTTATTGTGGACTAAGAAGTCAATTATTTATGTAGCTTAAATGGGTGACAAATGAAGTAATCAAAACCTAATCCCTCACCTAACGCATACACATACTTCAAAAACTAAGAAAATAAAATATTAAAATATTGATTGATATATGGGTTATTTTCATTTTATGTGATAAAGTTATTTTTTTCATTTAATAAGTTATATAGATTACTGAATTAACTCTAAAAATATATTTTTTTATTCAGCCATAAACAATTTATTGATTCAATTAAGAGGAAAGAAAGACCAGTCCTTCCTTCATACCCTAAAAATTAGAAAATAGAACATTCGATTATTGTTCAATTATTCATAGAGAAGAGCAGAAGTGAGATTGTATTCTATGATATGAAACCCTTTAAAACACCAAATATAAAAGGACAAAATTAATATTAATTGAAAAAAAGGAAATCAATAATGTGATTTATTTGTATAAAAAAAAAGTATATTTCTTTTCTTTCTTAAATAATGAATATTTCAATTTTATGTATGTATATTTGATTTGAGCAATTTTCAGAAAAATTTGAAATAAAAAGGCTCGGATTGGAAAATGACAAACGACTTTCAAAAAGAAAATGCAACAAACGTAATACAAAGCCTAAAATAGTTATTCTTCCGTCTAACCAAATCAACCTATCTTTTTGTTACAACCATTACATAATTTTGAATATGTATACTTTTTTTCCTGTTTTAATTCTTCAATATATTGAAAAAAAAAAAAAATTGAAATATTGGTTTATTTTTATTTATTATCTCACTGTTTGCAAGAATCATGGTCCCATACCCCTCTCTCCTTTCACTGTCTATCCCAACTAACAAAATGTAGCATTCATCATCAAATGCTTAGCAAAGAATCCACATGCTTATATCAACCCTATCACTATCAATAATACTTGGTCTTCATCAATTTTTTTTTTTTTTTTGCTTTTTATATTAGAAAAAAATATTTTAAATGGGAAATTTTCTTTTTCTTCATCCATTTAGTCACAATGTAATGGCTTCATAGATCAAGTGTATCACCTCATTTATATGAAGCAATAATCAGGCCAGTGGCAGAATGATCAAATGCTTATATGGTGGTATCCATTTTGAAAGATTGATAGTCTTAATTTCTTTATTTAGTATTTTTTTTAATTTGTGGATATAAACTATGAAACCATAATTATAAACAAAATAATAAATTTGAATTGAAATTAAAATTTGGACTTTGGACGGAAAATTTGGTGTGCAATAAAAGCAGATTGAATTGAGAGGGAAAAAGATAGGTTTAGGGAAGTGCACAGTGTATTATTGTTTATGTGGCATCCCACATGACAGACATCTCACTCTTCCATTTTATATATAATATTGTTTATGTGGCTCCATATAATCAAATCCTGAAAAATTAAATTTCGTAGTTTCAAGGCAAAATGATTCTCCTAATACTATTGTTTGTCAAAATTTAAAAGTTCTTAACAGAAAAAGAAAGATCAATCTCACCTTCGTGTCTTCGACTGCTTTGTAATTTCTGGAAAATGGCTTCCATGAAAACTTCCACATACTGAAATGGAAGATCTTCAGGAAAACACGTGCATGACATTGTCAGTTTCAATTAAGAACATCATTGCAAAAACAACGTCGACATGCATTTCCACTCGGGACGGGAACAACTTATTTAGATGAGTCTATGAACCCACTACTCATCATGCACAAAATCAATGAAAAATTATCATTAAAATAAAAATATTTTCATCATATATTTAGAAAAGAAAGGACAAATTCGAAATTTCCATATGTATATATATAGTATTAATTTTTATCATAATAAATTCAGAAGAAAACATAATTATGGGGAAAACCAAAAAAAAAAAAAAAGAAAAGGTACTAAAATTTGAGCATAGGATTCCAAGATCTATATTATGCTTCTAATTTATTAATTTTTTATTGACTGTTTAGTTACTTGCATATAGTGCTTAAATGTCTCCTATTGATTTAACATAATTTAGAATTATCCAACAACTCCCAATACTATTGTTATCTCAATTGGAATTTATACAAATAATATGATGGACCCATGAAAATAATGTGTATGTCCTTTTCTCCTAAAAGGTGACCTTATCTATTATATCTACAAAGCATTGCAAATGATAGAAAAAGACTAAAAGACACAACATAAAGATCTCCACACATTTTCTATAGAAACACAATTAGTGGGTTGGGTTTTAAAAATTTTTGCATAGGGTTAGGTAACATCACCAAGAAATTATTCCTTACCTATATAATTTTCATTAATGGCCATGCTAATAGCTAGTGCTATAGATATATAGGACCTCAAATTATTTTCATATTTTTCTTTAAATTAGATTATAAATAAAATATTTTTTAAAGAATTTTAAATTAATCTGAAAATTTTAATTCAATATAACCTTTAGTAGAAAAAAAAAATTCATACTAAATACAGCCAAGAATCCTTTTATTTATAACCTTTAACCAATAAAAATTGAACACTACAAGCACTAGAAATTGACACATTATCAAAAATTAAATCAATTAATTACCTTACCTTCTAAGTGATTAAAGCAAGATTAATACAATCTGAAGTGATATTGGAAAAGCAAAAGGAGAGACATGACAATATAGCTTTAGTGTTCCTAACTTTTGAAAATTGAACACCAAGAAATGGCAGGACATGGGAGTGGAATATTTTTCTTTTTTCTATTTTTTTTTTTAAAGGAAAGCTGTAAAGGGAACGAAAAAATTGGACTTTGGCCTAATTTGTCTATTAAATTTCAACATAAAGCAGAACATGTGCAATGAGGAGAAAAGTGTAGGGACATGAGAAATAATTAACGTGGGCTCCAACGTCATATCTCATCAAACCAAGTCCACTCCACTACTTGATGTTTTTTTTTTCAATAATAATATGTACTTTTTAGTTGAAAAATTGCTGTGATTGTAAGCTGAGAAAGAGCATTGGGCTCGTTTTGTGGGGTCTTTAAGAGTGGGAAATGGAAGGATTAATTTAAAAAAAAGAAGAAGAAGAAGAAGAAAAAAAAAGGCAGCTTCTTCTTTAATCATGTCTAATGTTTCACAGGCTTATGATCTTCATTATTGTTAAAGGGAGATGAGTGTATTCTTCTACATTGGCCTATCAATTGCAAGTCAAAGATTTTTCAAAATACTTCTTCTAAAGTACATGTTAATCAATTATATTTCATTATTTCATATTTTTTCCTGCCAAGAAAAAACTAAACTAGTGCATTTGTTTTCTTTTTCTCATGCACACATGCAACTGAAACATGAACAATGACGCTTCTATTCAAATCATTGATAGGAATTGAAAATGAGACGTTATAGCCCATAGAAAGATTTTATCAATTTGCAAGAGTTTGGTCTATCTTGTTCATCAATATTTGAAGTCTAAAATCAAATTATAGAAGGGCAATTTTTTTTATTTATAATATAAATTCCTCCATCGTTGTAAACGATCTTCTAAAAAGTTTTTTCAATCTCTTTATCCTTACATCGGGTATGCAAAAACTTCAAAACATTTTTATAATCTAGTTGCATCTTTCTATTTGATGTCTAAATTTTAAGATCGGACGTAAGTTTTTAATTTTGTTTACTTGATTTCGTTCACTTTCCTGGATATCCAGAGTTTGTTGGCTCGTGATTGAGATTATTCTCTCCATCACATTTCGTGAAGCTAATCGATCATTTTGCTAGGTTGGATCGTTTTATTCCCTTCTCATTGTTCATTTGAAATTCTAGTCCCACTTCTTTGGGCTGATACTTGTAGTATTGACTTCATGAGATAGGTTTTCTTTCTTTGTTCTCTTCTTATAGACACTAAATCACTACATTAAATGGAAGCAAATGGATCTAAAGACCTTTGGTCTTTTAGACAGGAAATAGGCTAAAAATTGGCTTCAACATAGAAAACTTGAATTGATCCAGATAGACCCACATGCCTGTTAAAAGCTTTGAAGTTCTAATTAAAGTTGGCTCAATTCTGGACTTGCCAAGACTGCACTGAAAAGCAGAAAATATCTAATAATTTTCACAATCTCAGAGGCTTGAACCAAAGTCAGGTAACTGGCAAAGAAAGAACTACAGAGCTACTTTGATGGAAAAGGACCATGAAAACTGTGCTCAAGTCAAATAAGGAGGTGGAGTGTAAACCAGCAAATCCAGCTTTCTTGGATTCCCATGGCACTGTCTTTGAGACTTCATATCTGTCTTACAGTCTTTCGTCTCTTGTTTCTATGATTATCTTTAAACACAGCACTCTTATAAAGATGATGCTTGCCTACTGCAACTATACCATCTCCCAAGATAGAAAGATTCCCATTTAGAATTCAAGCGACACTACCAGATACAAGCAATTAGTATGAAATCCATATTTCTTGAGAATCAGGGGAAGGGTATACAATTGGTGAGCTTATACTGTCCTCGTGAAACCAAAAATTATGAAGAGAAGAGAAGAGAAGTAGTTCCTAGCCTAGAAGTTCTTCTGTATTTATTACATAAAATTATCACCATAGCCCTGTTGAAGAAAACCCCACCACCATATTCTTACAATTGCTTGCTTGCCTTTCATGGACAGGTAAAACAACAAGACACTACTTATTTCAAGGAGGAAATGCATCGAAGGAATAAAACAGGGACAGAAAATTAGCAATGAACCCTTGTCATTAGCCATGATTCTCATTTCCTGACAAATGAAATTCCCTTCTGAATGCTTGCTGCTAACTCTTTCTTTGCTTTCTCCAAGCCACTCCTGTTATTAATAAACAGATAAAATGAAATTTGTACCCAGATAACAGTTATTTTCAATCAAAAGAGTTTCAAAAATTTGCAGACCTTTCATACTCATTGAGGGGGCCAAGCGGATAGATTTCTTCAACTCCAGTACGGCCAAGCCGTAACTTGGAAGCAAAGAAAGGGAGTTCAGTTACCTATAAAAGGCTACATGTCAGAATAAAACTCACTCCTATAGGAGCAAAATAAATAAATATGAAAATGATTTTGCACAAAAGGACTGAACCCACCTGAGAAGCCACAAATGCACACTGTATGACACCAGCATCCCCCCTCATGCCGCGAAGACATGCATCTGCGAATTTAACAGCAGCATATGCCTGCAATTTTCATATGGCATTACCTAACCATTTATGTAAAAATAACAGAAAGATAAATTCAGAGAGTGAGGCTATTGACTAACCATAGATAATGTTGCAGAACCAGATCCAGCTTTGGCCTGCAAAATGTATCAGAATGCTCACTCAAATAAAGTCCAAGGGATTAAAATGATGGTATTGAAGAATGCCATCAACAAAGAGATAAAACTCAATACATTAATAGCAGATAGCTCAACTAATATGCTTATCAAATTTTCCTAGTATTTTTTTTGCACTGGCAGTTGGGTAGTAAAGTGAATAACTCACTCATAAAAAAGAAGAAAATATTAAAATTCTAAATATCAAATTAGCCAATTGATAGCACCACATATTACAAGTTTGTGCATCATGCAAGACAAACAATTTGCTATCGATCTACTCAATATAATGAAAGAGTAAAATTTGCAAAAACTATCTCATTCCCTGAAACTGGTCAGAAAATGCGTGGCAAAATAATCAAATCTACACATTCCAATATGGGCCACTGTTGCTTCCCCTATGTGAAATGTCCACTTCATCTTCTTCTTCTCTCTCTCTCTTCCCCCCCTTCTTCCCTTTTTTTAAAAAGATAAAAAGAAAGAATAAAAAAGAAATCTTCCCTTGTGTCCATGGTAAATGCTTATTCCTCGCATTGAATCAGAACAAATAAAGCAGCTGTGCTGTCTTGTTAGGACTTCTATAATTGTAATTGGGTTTGAATAGTTGGGCTTCTCATTGTCAAATGTTGAATTCTGATTGTGTTGGTAACTGGATCCAAGTTATGCGCCCAAAGTAGAAATAGTAAGCTGAAGTAGTGAATATTCAGATCATTTTGACAATCAATAGCATCTTCTGATATTTATCTCTCATCTCTCTAGATTCTTCTCTCTGTGACCATCTTTCTCTCTTCTTCCCTTCTCGTTCCCTGCCTTCCTATCTGTTTCTCACTAATCAAACATCTCAGGAATGCATCTTTTCAAATTCATGACACGTCTTTTATGCACTCAAGGAGAATTTTACAAACCTCTAGTGCTTCAAATCATTGTCCAAACAACCCATTCAAATAAACCATCACATGGCAATATCAAATTTCAGGTATTTTGACCCCTTTTAATGAAATTATACACATATACGTTGGCCAATTCTGACTACAGCATAAATCTAGTCAAGTTTGTATATACATCTGGCTGTACAGGGGATACATTTTTATATAAAGGACTAAAGAATATGTGCTAAATGGCTGCAAGAAAAATATAAGCTCACTTGCCTAATTTTCCTAATCCTAGAATGCCTAAAAGAAGAAAAGAGATTATGAATAGGTCCACTCCAAGATGGGCTTGGTTCACAATCCAAATTCAGGCTATGCCTATAGAGGAATTATATATAATTTATCAGTTAAATAACCTAACTTAAAAATAGATGCATTGAATTAGTGGATACAACTTCCAAAAAATATCCAACCTTAAAAACCTAAAACCATGAAGTTAAAGAGTAAATTTCTTCCTTTAAAGCTCTGTCCTCCTTAGAAGAAGGGAAAATACAAAACAAAGCAACAGTCTGAAACTTTTGTCAACCCGGAACTGAAATTAAAACCAAAAGAACTAAAACTCACACGAAAAATAAGGGGTTAATTAAAATCATCCATCACCTAAAAGTGTTTATAGAGTTGCTTCAGGAATTAATAAGTGTGATATAAATGCCAAATTTCCCCACATTTTTAATGGTAAGCAAAGCTCCAAAGAAAATGCATATGGAAATAGTTATGTACTCCATTCCTTTTCCTGCTTTAATGTCATGTACATGCGAATTACAAACAGCTTTACAGTGTTAAAAAATTGCTGCAAAAAATTGTTTTCAGAGCCTAAAATTGGATAAAGCCATGTTTTATCCTGTAACATTCATGGTTGATTGAGTATATGAATTGGACATTAGCAATTTGCAAGTTGACCCATGCTAAGAAATATAATTATATGGCTATCAATTAGGGGCATCCCTAACAAATCCATCATCTTCTCTCCGTCTCTACCCTCCGTAAATGATACAACTAAGAAATGCCAAAACCAAGATACAGGGCACCTAAGAGTGAAAGAAAAACATTGATCACTTTTCCAAGTTGAAAATGAGCATGCATTATTTGGTTTAAAATTTTTCAACCAACCAGATAAAATGAATTGAATGCTCGCCCCTAGAATCAGATATCATGTTAGTTTAGCCTACAAGCAGAAAATTTTGCAACAAAGTTTATGAAATATTCTTTTACCTCTACAACTTCTGTTCCACCATTTTGAATTCGATCTGTCAAGTAGTCAATTTCTTTTTGGGTGAATGAGCTGGGAGGTTTAACCTTCAAAATAAAGAGAGGTAGTTAATTTTAGAAAAAAGTTGCAACGAAGTATTTTTTTTTTTTCTTCTTCTTTTGAAATATATATATATATAAAATTTGTCCTAAACCTGTGATAGGAGAGGTAAAATAGTAACCCCTGCATGACCCCCAACAACTGGAACGTTGATTTCTCTAGGATCAAGGCCCAAAACTTCTGCCTGAGGTTTAAAAAAAACACAGAAGAAAAAAAACCTACATTAAATCCACAAATAGAAGTGGATGACGACATATATCCCACTCAAGAATAAGAAGCAAATATTAGCAATACAATTAGACCGAATAAGGAAGACTAAAAAACAAGCTATTCTAAATCATATCTAGGTTGACAATAGTCTGCAAGCAGCTTACGAAATTTAACCGTCTGATACTTGCATCAGCATCATTAATCTAACATTAAAGATAACCATGAAATGTCTTCCTTCCAGAAGAGAAATTCTTCACATCCCATTTATTGCAAAGCAAGTTATTACAAAATTCAGAAGATTGTTTCGGTTGATGCAAAAATAGACAAAAACCTTCACTTCTTTTAACAATATACAGAAAATGCACGAAACAAATTCCACCATATTTTTTCTTTCAATTGCCAATAGGATGACCTTATCCTTCTCTTACTAACAGTTGCAATTGATGCATGATCAATCCAAAATCAATGACAAGTGGAGAGGAAAATGTGTGGGAACTCAGTATTTTAACAGTAGATATAATCAGCCATTAGCGCCTTATTATCAGTAATGAAAACAAATATATAAACTTTCCACGCATAGAAGATGAACCAATGGCAAAATTGATTGTTCTTACCACAAAAGTATTCGCTCTGACAACATCAAGCATTGTGACACCTAAAAGTCGCTTTGGATCAAAGGTGCCAGCTTTCTTAAAAACTTCTGCTGCAATTGGAACGGTGGAGTTAACAGGATTGCTGATAATGTTGACAATAGCTTGTGGACTGCACTTAGCAATTCCTTCACAGAGGGTCTTAACTATTCCAGCATTGATGTTAAATAGATCATCTCTTGTCATTCCCGGTTTCCTTGGAACGCCAGCAGGAATGATCACAAGATCCATCCCTGTAAGAGCATCCTCCAGTTGCTGCTGGCCCAAGAAACCACGTACCTGAAATTTGGGGATGTCATCAGTTCCACTGGACAAATTTAGAGAATTCATTGATCAATTTCGAAGGTTCACTATACTTTGATTTGATTGAGGCTTGTAAGCTAATTCTAGTTTATAGTAAAATTCATTCTCTTCCTCACTGACACAGGTACTCAACCAAACCACAAAACTTCAAAAGCCAGCAGTCTACATAATATATATTAGTAAAGAGACACAGAGAGAGTTCCATCACACATCAGCATACAGTAATTTCGCCTTACCGAATAACATCATAAATCTACCAAGATATAAAATCATGAGCAGTAACCGATAAGATCAGGTATTAATGTGACATTTCTCCCAAAAGACTCGTGCTTTGCAGTTACTGGTAAATCCATTTACAAATTACACTATCCAGTGATTTATGTTACTGAAACTTATCCTTGACTGCATCTAACAGTTCATACATTCCTAATCTTAGTCATTTGCAAGTAATACAATCTAATGTCCAAACACACCAAACCCACATCAGTACAAGGTCCTCAACTCCTTGGTATATAATCTTGTGTTTTGTCTGGGACCATAATTGAGAAGCATCACAATGCTCAAGTTTGTTCATTCTAATTCAAGCTAGCCACTGGAGCTCAAAAACCCATTTGAGTTTCGTTTATTCACTAGCTTATCAATTGAGTGAAGATAATTGATTTTGACATAATTTATCTAACCATTAAGTTGTTGGCTTAATAGTGCATATTGAAAGCCATCTTATTATTTAAAAATAATTAACATCCAATTTATGTTTGTTTTACAAATGTCATCAAATTTTAAAATGACAATAGTATTTTGCGCCAATAATTAATCATGCTAAAAATATCTTTTACGTTTCCAAGCCATTCACAAGCTTGAACCAAGCTTATATATTGTCAAGATTGTTCATTAAATAATGGAGCTTAAATTTTAAGTTTGAACTTTGATTTGCTTAGTCAACAAATGAGCAGAAATGAGCATTTTAGCAGGTTAAACTCAAGCAAAAATTAAGTAACTTCGATTGTTTTACAGCACTACCTTTCTCTCATTTACTCTAATTAAATGAAAACTCCAATCCAATCAATATACTTAACAAAAGGTTCCAAATTCAAAAACCTCACCAAAAATTCAGTTACAAAATTTATAACCATTATCAATCCAATTCAAGAATTTCAAAACAAAAAGCTCCAACACTATCAAATTTTTCATTTTGTTTTCTATTTTGCAAGATTTACACTTACCACAGCACCAGTGTCCATATGGCTAATATCAGCGGTAACACCAGGAGTATTGACCACATCATATAAATGAAGAACCGAAACCAGTGGATTCATCTTCATCAACAGAGCTAGAGGCTGCCCTATTCCTCCTGCAGCTCCTAATATAGCTACCTTAAACCCAGCAGACCCTCCTTTCGACCGGCAATTTGCTCGGTTCAGACCGCAACCCTCCTCCATCTTTTTCGTTACAGGAAAAGAACAACACAAATCACGTGAAGAAAAAAACAATCAAGAAAAGCAAACAGTCAAATCAAAACAAGCTAATTAAAAACCTTAATTTGGGGAGGACTGAGATGGGATGCAATTCTTGCAATCCGTTGATTGGCTTCTGTAATTGCGGGCTGCATCATTTAACAGTACTCTTCCTCTTCTTCAAGTTGGAGTTTTTGGGTTTTGCTCTGATAAAACAGAGAGAAATGAGCTCTCTCACCAGGGTGAGCTAAATAAATAATAATATTACATAATCAAGACGAAAAGAGTTGGATAGGATGGATAGAAAGGCAAATGACAGACTGTTTGTTCGGAAAGAAAATATTGGAAAGTGTGAAAACTGCAAAACTGATCTTATCGTGCAAGAAAACAGGGAGTGTTGCGACTTTCGGTGTATCTTCAATTCTGCGTCATCACGAATGACACCGAGAAGTAAATATATCAACGGTTTTAATTATTAGCTTCGTATATTTTTCATAATTTTTTTATACGGATTATTAGCTTGATCTCTATGTCTATCCAAACATTATATATATAGATTTTACGTACCTGTTGTAGTTGATTGTATTTTGAAAAATTAATCATTTAGTCCTGAAATTTAGCAAAATTATTTAAATAATATCTATTTTATAGTCGAATATTGAACGCATCCCTTAGATTTGAACGAGTCAAACATAAATAGTCTTTCTCTCTGTTTTTCTGTGTTTTAGCCATTAACAGGAAAAAAGAACAAAAAAATGTGTGAAAGATTTTATAAAATGACTTCAACTACCCTTGATGAGATGAGATGAGATGTGGTTTTGCACCATCATTTCATCCCAAAAACGTAATTTTTGTGTTCTTAAGTCTCATTATATGTTTACACCCTTTATCTTTTTGGTCACAACAATCTCTCTCCAAACTCTCTCTCTTCCTTCAATCGATCTTGTCCTGTAACAGCACCAAATCTCTTTTCTTTGCCAATTGCACGCTAGAGACGCGTGACTCTATAACCGTGACAATGGAGGATTACAATTTCGAGCACGATGGATCAAATGATTACCTCTCTGCTAGCTTACAATGAAGCCATTCCTACAAGAGAAAGACAAGAAGGTGTTGATGATTGTTCCTCCGGTTCAAGTCTTGGATAACGAGGCTTTTGTGGTGATTGTTGAGACTGGTCATGGAATCGATCAAAAAGTTCAACACATTTATCAGCATATAAATGTGTCATTTAGCAAGGAATCAATATATGTTGGGTTATGTTGAATTTATTTCTATTTTTCTTAATTTTAACTTCTTTTACGGTTTTAGAGTAACACAATTTTAACACTATTAAATGAATTACTTTCATGGATTTTTTTTTCTCTAGTAATTTATGGGTAAAAAATATCCTTCAAGTATGTACAGATTTATTACATTAAAGTTATATTTTAATAAAAAAAAACCTTATTAAAAATGGTTTACATTATGGATTCAAATGTCAGAAATGTGTTGGATTGTGACATCTCGACCTGGCAAGCTTTTAGGATGATAGACTAATTAGGGTAGTGGAATGCGGGATATAGGCTCTTTTTGGTAAATTAACTGGAGAGTTGAAAGAATTCCAGTATTAAGCGTGCTCGCTTGACAGAAATTTTAGAATAGATGACCTATTGAAAAGTTTTCATTTCACCTGCGGTTCAAAATAATTTTGTCAAAACCTCATGCACAAAATAATTAATTTCCCTTGTGTTTTTAGAATTCAAAAAATAAAATTTACGTATCTATAGTTTGTGATGCAAGTTGGACATATGAGAATAATTTTTGGGTTGATTTGCATTAAACGCGTGTAAATTGAGCAACAAATAGCGTTAAATATGACTAAAATTCGAGCTGAATTAAACGGTTTAGTAATAAAGTTCAAATACTGATAATTTACACGAGAAAAAAAAGACTTAAATGAATTAATTTGTATACTAAATAAATAATTAATTACCGTTTACAAAAATTATATTATTTTATTCCTCAATTTTGACATAAATATTCTCGTTTTTCATCTAATTTTAATTATAAGGGTCAATCTTTTAAAATTCAATCGCAAGTTTATATCAGATTCTCAAAAAAAAAAACTCTAATTTTATAATTAATTATATTTTTAAAATTTAAAAGACCGATTGAAACTTACCTATTTTATATTGATCTAATCGTACACTAAATAAATAATTGGTTGCTATTTTATTATTACTTTTTCAATGAATAGCTTGTGATTGAATTTTAATTATAAAGATCAAATTTGTTGCAGTAGTGCTTTAGATGAACTTAAAATCCAACAAGCTGTCGGTTTTATAACCCGACGGCCCGTTGTTCGTGGCCCAACAAACACGGAACAGGCCTGCCTTGCACCGATCCTATAAAACAATAGATTGGGTTGAGAACCACCTCTGGTCCTCTCCATCCACCTCTAAGGGTAATGATGTACATATTTTGCTTTTTCTATTGAAGTGAAAATTTTTTTTATCCACTGAATACGTTTTTCTACAAATTTGAATCAATAGGTTTTGCACGAAATCAGTGAAGTTTCATATCTCAAATATCGTCTTTAATTTTATTTTTGACTTTGCTGTCCTTCATCAAAATAAAAAATTGTAATTATTGCTTATAATATAATCAACATTAGCTTATATTATATACTAATTATAAAGTTAACACTACGGAGTTAATTAACTAAATAGATTAATTTTCTATTTACTTAATTACTTCCTCAATTGAAAAGGTTGAATGGTTAAAGAAAAACCTATCATTTTCTTTTTAATTTGATAACTAAACACAGTAATGATATGTGTACATCATGCACACACTAAGCAGATAAACATAATTACTTGTATAAATTAAGGATTAAGATCTAATTAAAGCTGCTTTTCTTAAAGTGAAATTATAAAAAGGGATTTGCCTAAAAGTGTTTCTAGAAAAGGAATGTCACTTTTGATTTATATTACTACTTACACGATGATGGAGAGAGGGACATAATTAGAATAAAGAGAATGATTGACGTTTAAGGCACAATATCCTTTTCCTACATTGTCAAACAATTATCACTAATTGAATTTTTCATCAAACAACTCAATTATTAAATTTAATTTGTGATCACAATTTTAATTTTAATTTGCAAATAAAAAAATTGTGTATATATTCAAAAATTTAACAATCAATATTTAAATGTTTTTTTATTTGATCGTTCATGTAATTTTAGGGATAATTATTTTTTAACACGTCATTTTCTTTAGCCAAAGATTTTGATATGTAAGAAAATAATGTTGCAATTTAAGACAAATTTAGTCACGCGGTTTCCATTTAGTTTGTTTTTATTTCACGTGTTTTTTTTTTTCCCCTCAGTTTAGCAAATCTTATCTTTGGCCTGCAATTCCATTTTCCCTAATCCATTGATTAATAAACGCAGGGCAAAGAAATAGCTAGCATTAACAATTTTCTCAATTTCTTTTATTTTCTTTGAAAAAAGAAAAAGGAGATAAGAATCAGTCTCTCAGTGTATTAGACGGTTGATTATTGTGTTTTATAGAAAAAAAAATTAATGGAGAGAAGAGGACGAAGGTTTTCTTTTAACCTTATAGACCATCTAATTAACTTTTATACATTATATTAAATTATTTTTTCTATCTTATTTTAAACGAGCTTATAAGGAATTAATATATCCCTGTATATAGTATATATTTGCATTCCGCTTATAGATATAGCATTCATATTGAAAATAGAAAATTTATAAATAAGAAAAATATTTTATTCATCATTCAATCCTAATTAATGAAATGAAAAAAAAAAAAGTTTGAAAAAAATTTTTTTTTTTTTTAAAATGGTTAAAAATGAAGGAAATGGGATATATAATTGTGTGATTGGGAGATAAAAGACCCAAAATTGCATTCAGTATTAATGTCTTTGTAAGTGTCAAATACAATAATTAATATGTGGAATGTGACCACCAAAGAGAGCCTCTCTCTCTGTGTTTGTGTCTTACCAGAAAACGGACCAAAGAGTAAGTTGAAAAGGGCTTTTCACCGGCCATCCAAATACCAACAAAACAATTCTCTCCCTCTCATTGCACAGAAAGAAATGCTCTTATGACTCTTCCTATCCCCTTTGTTTATATGGGTCCCTTCTCCTCTCTATTCTGTCTCTCACTCTCTCTCTTTCTTTCCACTCTATCTGTCTGAGAAAGGAAAGGAAATGAAATGGAGAGAAAGAAAGAAGTTGCTGGTGGGGCTAGGCTTAGAGCACAAATCAGAAATTGGCTTAAGAGGACAAGCACTTCTCATCTTTCTCAACCACCCATTTGGGCCATTTTCTTCTTATAAAAGATGAAATGAACATTTTGCCCTTCCTTCGAAGGGTTTCATTACATCCTTTCTGTAATCAATGGTCTTTTTAGTCATTTTGCATTAAAAGGTTATTCCATAGTGAAGAAGAGCCAGAACTACTACTGCTGCTACAACAATGTAAACTCTCCTTCTTCTCTTTCTTTCTCACTCTCTCTCTATAACAACAGCAACAACATTCCTTCTTAGGATAAGAAAAAGGCAGACAGGATGGAGCCAGGCAATTCTAGCTATACTTCTGTTCTTAATTTTTTTAGTTTTTCAATATTTCTTTTCTTAACTATCTCTTTTTGGTTCTTTTCTTTTTTTTTTTCTTGAGCTAATACAAAGAATCATTCAAGAAGAACAAAAGAGAAAAAAAAAAAAAAAAAGACTGTTTATCACCTTCCATTTGCTTAGTATCATGGGCAAAGATTCTTAATTAATATTATTCTCTTTGTACATGAAATTTTTAGTTTTTGGTTTTTATTATTATCTCAATGTTATTTATTATCTTCCCATTTTTCAGTAGCTTCAATTTAATTACCTTTCTATATTTTCAGGTCATAGATATCTCCTCTCTTTTTGGAGCTATGTTTTTCTTATCGATGTAGTATCTTTTATGATTTCTTGTTATGTTGGTTTACAGTACTACTGGTCTTTAAGGAGCAATCTGTGATGAGAAGATGATTAATGTCTAACTGGATATATATGTTTAATTAGGTCAGTTTGATTTGTAATTGTGGTGTTGCACTTTTTTCTTTTCTTTAATTACCTTGTATTATTAATTAACTGGATTTTTAATATAAATAACATATTGGTGTTAATTCTAATTTCTCCGCCAAAACATAACGTTCGATAACTACGGTCTTTCTTTTTTTTCTTTTTCTTATTTTCATGTCTATATTTTTTATTCGTTTCTTTCTCCCTCTCTGCAGTCTATTTTTATGCCGGCAAGTTCTTTGGTGTATTAATATTTATTCATATATTTGATTATGTTGACACAAACCCAAATGCAAGCTCTTGGAACTTAGATTGTCTTTGTTGTTGTCCTAATAGTTATTGCCAATGGAAATTAGGTCAAAGCATTAGAAAATACAGTAACGTTGAATGGAAATATAAGGGAATTGAGCTTCAATAATGGTGGGAGAGATAAGGAGGAAAGCAGAAAGCTTTTGTTGTGTGTTTTTGGTTCTTTTACTTCCTTCTGTCTTTCTTTTTAAATCTTTGTCTTCAAAGAATCATTAATTGCAGATATGACATATCTATGTAAAGGGTACAACAGAAATAAACCCCCGTGAAGAAAATCTAAACAACCATGATGATGGCTCCATTTCTTTTTTTTTTAATTATTATTATTCTTCGAGATATAATGGCTTGATCAAGTTGAATGTTGTTGTTTTGCTGTTTTGTCCTTCTGCATATATTTCTTATATGTAATAATAATAATCATTAAAAAACTATATTATTCCACCCCAATAATGCATTTTATATGTAGAAATACAGACATTCAACTCTGATGAAGAATTGAACATGCTAATATCATGGCAGTGTTCATACCGGAAATGGGAAACTAAATGGAGGTAAGAACAACACATTTTAGATCCTTATCCTATCCTGTCGACATGTTGAAATAATTAATTGATTGTTTATCATAGGAAATGAGATTATTCATTTTTTGAATTCTTTAATTGTTCAAACATTACTACCATTAGATCATTATTTTAAGGACGACCATATCACTGTGTTGATGATGCTGATTAAAACCAGAATAATAACAGTGTATTATTATATTATTAGACAGTGTGCTAATTTAATTATGTGATTTAGAATAGCTATTAATCTAAAATTATTTGTTATTCTCAGTGGTTTTGGTATATTTTTGCATATAAACTATTTTAGTTTGATCAAACAAAGACAAGCAATGCGGCAATTTGTTTATGTATTGCTACAATATCTAATTATCTAACTTTGGAACTTGGAAATGTCCTCTAGTTGAAGTAATGGAAGCATCTCTATGAAACGAGAAAAATTTTATATGTACAAAGGAATATTAATCTGGGACTGGTAGTTCGGTATTTTTTTCTCTTAAATGGCAAATATTGAATATTTACATGATTTTCTTTTAATAAATCAATCAACAATTAATATTATTGGTATATAAATTAATAAATAAAACTCAATAGGTTAATTATGTTTGAACTTGTTTAAATCGGATTTGAATTTAAATTCAACTTGTTTATAGATTATTTATTATAAAAAGCTATTCTTTTATAAATTCAAACTCAAAATCGAGGTCAATTTCTTTATTAAAAAGGCTCGATAAATATATGGGTCCAAACTTGACTCGTTAAATTTACAGAATCATTTTAAATAAATTTTTTTAAGAAGTTTTAAGCAGCATGAATAGTTTAACTCATTTATAATCCTATAACCGTTTCTATTCATAAATTAGAGTCTGATTTTAAATGGAGAGCATTCTCAATGGGTAAGATTGATATATATATATATATATATGCATTTTAAAACTATATTGTTATTTATCAATCACATCTATCTTCCTCATGTGATCTTTTCGGGTTGGTTTGGAAATTTCATTTGAATTTTATTGTTTGGAATTGATAGAGCAGGTAACATCGGGTTATAATTAAAAAGTAAAAGGAAAAAGAAAAGATATTAAATCAAATTTTAAATTACAAATATTTTCAATTGTGAGAATTAATTAAATAAAAGAGAATTGCGTTCTTGTAAATTTGGATTTTTAAACTCTATAGACTCAAGAAAAGAAAAGGTAACTAATTGCTTTAAATTAGTTGGCTTCGAGTGTTTTGATTTAGCAATTAAGTGGATAATTAACATTTGGTTTGTGATTTAAGAAAACCAAAAAAACTGAATACACCTTTATGTATTGGTCGAATAGTAGCATTTATCAGGAAAATTTCTATAACATTTGAATCCTTGTCTATTAATCTTTTTACAGGAATCCTTGTGTTTTATAATTATCCAAAAGTACAATCTACGTTTATGACAAGCCACCTATACTCAATTAGCAAGCCAATCAGATTTCAACTGATGATCGTGATTATGACCTGAAACTTCCTAATCTCTTCAATCACTTTTCATCTCCCTCTCAATTTGCCAAGAAATACACTAAGGGGAGTTGAGCTCATCTTACTCAATTGCCATATATAGAGTCTTGTCACCAAGCTAATTTACGTAGATGAATGTCACTTCACCATTTTTGTACGTATACAAGTAGGTCAAATTACAAAGTCAGTCATAAAATTAGACTATCTTCCTTCTTTGGGGTCTTAGCTCCCTTGTATTTGGTCAGCCCTTTAATTTTTGCCGGTTCCATTAACATATATTTATGAATCTCGTGTCAGCTAAATATCAATTCCACCAAGTACATGAACAGTTGGTAAATTAAATTTAGATAACCTAATTTAAAGTAAATTGTATTAAATTAAGAATCTATTAGATTTTAAAAGGTTTTAAATTTCAATAATATTTCATTTAGATTCTTTTAGAATTTATTAAAATTTTATAGTATTCAATTTAGACTCTTATAAAATTTATATAAATTTAATGGTATTCAATTATGACTTTTTAAAAATCCATATAAATTTGGTGGTATTCAAAAAATTGATTATTTGGAAGGATTCTATAAAATTATTGATTTCATTGAATTTCAAATTGTTAAGTATGAATAAAAAAGTCATTCACAAATTCATCCTTCAATCCAAAGATTTCGAAAGTCACGCTTGAATCAAATTTATTAGACAATCTAATTGAATTAAATTAGGTCACACCTAAGTTAAATTAAAGTAAAAACACCCTAATTGAAATTAAATAAAGTAGTGATTGATGAAGTCATATTTAGAACTAAATTAAATTAAGACAATCAAATTGGAATGCGATTAAGTAACAATTAGTTAAAATTGTATTTGATTACATGATAATTAAATTAAATTTAGTCAAATTAAAAAATTTTCCATTAGACATGAAAAATAATAGGATTTATACATTGTTTAAAATTTTTATATAGAATTTAAACTTAAAACTTTTTATTAAAATGATTTATATACTAAGATTTTATATCCCTTTAAATAAATTTAAAATATATTTATGTACAATATTATTGAAATTGGATCCAACTCACCAATCGAACTAATTAAATCAAAACCAATTAGTTGTTCAATTTGATTATCAAATCGGGCCAATTTTTGCAAAAAAATTAAATTTTTTTAGAAAATCAGATTAAACCAATGATAAAAAAATGGATTTTTTTTTTTTTATAAAACCGGATTTTCTTAATAAAAAACAGTTTTTTTGGGAAAAAAATTGGATTTTTTGTTTGTTTTAGAAAACTGGGTTGAAAATTATTTTGTTGCAATATATATATATACACACACTCATGTAAAAATATTAAAAATTAAAAATCTTGTTGAATAAGTCTAACCCGATTCAATTTTGATATGATCATGATACCCGTTCGGTTACATATTCAGTTTATAATTAGGATGTCGTTCAATCCTTATAGATTTATTTTAGACTTATAATTTTTATTATGCATGTATATAAATTATTTTGATTAGCTCGAATCAAATTAATCATGACAAATAAATATAATAATTTCAAAATTAATTTTTTTAAGTTAAAAATTATAATTGTCTTCATTTTCAACAACACATATAATTAATTATGTGATAAAGTGAAATACAATAATTAATGGCCGAAATATGCATTTAATACATATATTTCCTTCTAAAATTAAATTTCTTTTTCAACTATTTATGTATTTAAAATCACTCAAGGTTATATGTGTCATTTAAAGTGCTATCATCCACGATGAGGATGAGGATGAGCATGAGCCAAATAGCACTCCTCCACAAATCCATAGGTTTGGAAATTATGACGGTTTCTATATCATAGAAAATTATTTACATATTTGACATGTGTCGTAACATCATATATGGCCAAACTAGACCCTGTGCGTTGATAGGAACGGGTCCTTATCCAGGAATAAGAATTTCTCTTCATGTGGATAATGGAACGAATGAAATCGAAGCAACCAAACAAATATAAAATGCAAATTAAGGAAAAAATGTTGTCATAGTCTTTGGCCGAAAGTAAGTTAGTCCACAGATTTGGCTAACACCGTAAGGTTAAAACATTTTAAAAATAAAACATGACCCAATAAGAACATTACATGTAGTAATTTTTTTGACTGCTAACGAACCAGTCCAAGGCTTTGTAATCTTTCGGAATCTATGAATTATTGGAATGATTTAATTAGTGATGTCATTTGAAACGACGCCACAACTGGAATATGTTCTCTTTTTTTTTTTTTAAAGAAAATATGGTTTAAAATAACTTTTTGAATGTTTTTTCAAGGCTAAGTTTAAAATAACTTGAGAAAATTAGAAGAAAGCAAAACAAAAATGAAAAGTCAAATACAATTACGCGAATTAAAATCATGTGAAAAATGAAAATTCAGTAGTAATAATATATATCTCATACACATGCACATGCACAACCACTCCACGACTGATATAGATGAAGGATGAGTTCTCTTGTGCTGAATATAGACATACACTAAAATATAAATGTATTTTTTACGTTTTTTTTTTTTTTTTACATATGGATTGAAAGATACTTCAACAGTTATAAGGAGAAAATGACATAATTTAATGTGAAAGGTTTATATTTTGACTTATTGAGAAGAAAGTGCAGTGGGGCTGTGTTAGCTCAACTGCCACAGCTTAGCCTTTTTTTCTTTTCTTTTTGGGGGAGTTTTTAGTACTCTCTCTTTCATTCTAATAACAACAACAATATATTTTATCTTGTTTTATTTTATTTTTTAGTACCCATTTAGTATTTTAAAAATTTTTTTAATTATTTTTTTTTTCAATTTTATCTCATATTTATTAGGTGTTTTCTAGTAAAATTAAATAATGTGTTTTTAATTTTAAGAGGTGCAGTTTAGACAATTTACTATGTATTTTTAGAAAATTAATATATTATAATTATTTTCTGATTTTTTATGAAAAGATTAAATGTTACTGTTAGAATGTATCAGAGAGAGCAATGTATATTTATCATACTGATAGTGCAGTTCTGACAAATTGGCCTTCTGATCTAGATTTGCTCGACACGCCCACATTCCATTACTCACTATACATGCTTTTTCGAATGCCCAAAGTCTTGCTTTATCATTGCCGTAGTCATAGTCCTCGTCGGTGCTGTAAACCCTCTACTTAGATTTTGTCATCTTAGCTAAACTTTGGCTTCAAAGTGTCAAAATTTGATTGGCAAGAGGAATTTCTGTGCTGTCTACACTAAAACAATTACTCGTAACTTCATAGTCAAAATTTAGAGACAACCGAACTACCTTATTTAGCAAACTTTCGTTGGGTTCCGATGGGATTAAATATGGCATTGAATGCAGAGTCAATAAGTAAATTAAGCAGAACAAATTGACAGGTTTTAGTAAACAGCGCCTAATTAAACAACTGAAGCAGCTTCTTCTTCACGGCGACGCAGAAGCCGCTTGCTTGCTGCTACTTCCTAAGCAGCAACCGCTATTTATTGGTTCCTTCAAAGGGTTGCAAAAACGACATTATCTTTATTGCGCTTCCCCCAACTTGATCAATCAATTTTTTTGGAAAACTAGCACCCTTTAATTACTCTTGGTGAATTTTCTTCTCTTATGCCTTGGTAATAGGCGAATATTTCTCTCTCTGTTTTCATAATTATCTCTCACCCAACGATATTCAAATGGTTGAAATGCTAGAACATGATTTGCTACTTCTTTAAGGAGTGTCAAAATGGAAATAATAATAGCTGTGGTTTAGTTGTCCATGGAGGAACCCTTAGGTTTTCAGAGTATTGGTTCTCACCCATGTTTGCGCTGCTTAAGCCGACATTAATTTGAATTTATTTTCAGACTGTGTTTAACAATAACTTTTTGAGTAGTTTTTAAAGTTTTAACTGGTCAAAATGCTAAACACTATTTAAAAATTGTTCAGTAACATAATATTTGTACTAGCGTTTGTGAAAAGTTAACTCATGTAAAATTGAGCTTTTAGCGTTTTATGAAAAGCTACTAAAATAACTAACAGCTAAACGTTACTAAAACAACTAATAACTATTAAAATAACTAATTTTGACGAACAGACCCTACAAACTAAAAGAGTTGCAAATTTGAGAATGAAAATAAATAAAATAGAAAAAATAATCCAATTGGGTGAAAAAGAAATATACTTTTGATTATCCTTTCTTTCTTTTTGTCTAGTAAATGGTTTAAAATTCTTAACTTTATATCATACAAAACTACTCACAATTACTTGGTTACCGTAAGTAATATTAGAGATAAATATAAAAAAAAAAGTTTGAAGTTGGAATCTATCTAAGCTTACACTTAATTATTAGGTTGGCAGATAGATTAGTTCAATGGATTGATCTTTGTTCCCTTCGTTCCCATCTCTTTTTACTTTACAAGATCCGATCTTGGTGGATAGATTATATTTCGAACCTTCCACAGCTTGATTTATAATTAGAACCCCGAGTCCAAGGTATATAATATAATGGAATAGATTTCAAAAATCAACCTAATTATGCTATTCTTTTTCCTTTACTAGTCCACAAAGAAAAAAGTGTCGAGTACCGTCACCTTATCCTTAGCTACACACTCTCTCACTCCATCTTAGCCTCTAATTTAAGCAAATAAGTTAGCCCATTCCCGACATTGACATGACTGAAAAACTGAGTCAGTTGACTCGTTGGTTTAATCAAAAATCGGTCTTTTTGTAAATAGTTTAAAGTAAAATCGGCCTAGTTTTAAAACCGATTCAGCGGTTTTCTGAATTAATTTTCCGGATCAATCCGGATTTAATAACTATATTTTCAAGTTTCAAACAAATAAATATCAAGGCATCGCCACCAGCCCACTCCCTTCCAATCCCTTCAATGCAACACAATATTTCCTTGTAAAATCTGTCCTTGATTCCATCCTACACCCATAAAGGAACTTGTCTCTTTCTTAACGCTTTCCTTTAGAGGAGAAGAAAGATGGCTTGACTAAAAAAAAACGTAAATTTGATTACGTAAAAAAATTTTATCTTAAAATTTAATTTGATTTACTTAAATTACGCTTTAAGTAAGGCCGTAAAATATTTTATAATTTGCAAAGTTTGGTTGAAAAAAAAATATTTGAGCAAACTCATTTAATAAATAGGCTAAGTTCAAGCTCTGAGTTTAAAAATATATATATATATATATATAAATTATAAATAATCTAAACTTAAATTTGAGTTTGAATATTCCTTTATTGAGTACCAAGTTCAATGAAATTTGATTCGGTTTATTTATAGTTTTTGTCTTAGGTAAAATATAAAATCACAAATATATAATAGGAGTTAATTAAATTTGTATTGTCCAATATTTTTAATCGTTTGTATTTTGGTGTCTAAATAGAAATAGTTTATTAATTAAGTGTTTGAATTATCAAAAAAATTATAATTAAATGTATTTGGATAAATTATTTCATAAAAAAAAATTAAAATGAACAGGTTTAGTTAATAAATTATATGAAACATAAATATTTATTTAATTAATCTTTGTTTGCTTTGAATTTTCTTATATCTTTTCTTTCTTAAAAAGTATAAAAAATTTATTCTAACTTTCTTTCAATTTAAGAAAAATATAAAAAAATAAAAAAGAAAGATATAATCTAAAAAAATTAAAATTAAAAGCAATTAAATAGAATTTTTCATTTTTATTCCCACAATGAAATTTTAGCCAAATGTATTTAATTGTACCAAAATCATAAATTCAAAATAATTTATTAATGAAATGAATTTATTTTTGGAAAATTAAATGAATTTTGATTTAGTGGGAGTAATTTATTTCAACAAATTCTTCACTAACGGAAGCTTTGATAAAACAAGCAAACACAAAATCTATCTCCTTAATGGAATATAAAAAATAAAAATAAAAATAAAAAAAACAAAATCTCCTTAATGGATCTACGGATTCTACCCAGAATCCATGGGTATATAGGTACTTTCCAATTTCACGCCAAAGACACTCAATCCCCCTTTGTCACCTTCTTCAAAAAAGCCAAAAGGAATCACGTTTCGCTCGCACCACCACCATTCATAATTATAACCTGCTAATTAACACTTTCTCTTTCGCATATTGCCTAATCAGTGTGTTTTCTTCTCTTTCTCTGCACTGTTATGCAAATGCAGCGCCTAAAAAGATGAACAAGGAGCAGCTCTTTCCATGTGAAGTTAATCCTTTAGATTCTCTTCCCATTTAACCATCTTCTCACATATATATTCGACTCGAAAGCCCTCTGTCAACTTAACCGAACCTCTCCAGACTAAAATGATTCACCAGAATGCCAACAAATCTCTTTTAATTTTCTATTTTGTCTCTTTATGTTGTTCTTTAGTTCTTTCACTTTCAGGTGACTCGCAAATCTTGATCCGAGTCAAGAATGCTCAACTCGATGACCCCAATGGGAAACTCAACGACTGGGTTGAAACCACCGACCCCAATTCTGCTTGTAACTGGACTGGCATTACTTGTGATTCTCAAAATCATGCTGTTATTTCAGTTGATCTATCCGGATGTAATATCGCGGGAAGATTTCCTACTGGGTTCTGTCGGATTCGGACCCTCCGGAATCTTTCGTTGGCTGATAACTTCTTTAATGGTACGCTTACTTCTAGTGCTCTGTCTCCATGTTCACATCTTCATCTCTTGAATCTCAATAGTAATTTATTCGTCGGTGAGTTGCCTGATTTCTCGCCGGATTTCGTCAATTTAAAAGTCCTTGATCTCTCCAGCAACAATTTTTCCGGTGATATTCCGGTTAGTTTTGGCAGGTTTAAGTCTCTACAAGTTCTTTCTATGATGCAGAATTTCCTTAGCGGTTCAATACCATGGTTTTTAACCAACCTTACTGAGTTAACTCGCTTGGAACTCGCATTTAATCCGTTCAAGCCGAGCATTTTGCCTAAAAACATTGGTTATTTATCAAAACTGGAGAATTTGTATCTTTCTGAAACAAATCTCGTCGGAGAAATTCCTGATTCGATTGGGAAACTCAGCTCGTTGTGGAATCTCGACTTGTCCAACAATTTCATCACTGGAAAGATTCCCGCGAGCATTTCTGGATTGATTAGCATAAGACAAATCGAGCTCTACAACAATCAACTTTCGGGTGAGTTACCTGTAAGTTTATCAAATTTGACTACTCTGCTTCGACTCGATGTCTCACAGAACAACCTCTCCGGAGAATTACCGGAAAAAATCGCAGCAATACAAGTCCAATCGTTGAATCTAAACGACAATAACTTCAGCGGAGAAATTCCGGAGGTTTTAGCTTTAAATCCAAATTTGTCTGAAATAAAACTCTTCAACAACAGCTTTACTGGCAAATTACCGGTGAATCTGGGCCGGTACTCTGATTTGGAAGCTTTTGATGTTTCGACGAATTATTTTACTGGTGAATTGCCCGAATATCTTTGCCACCGGAAGAAGCTTCAAAATATTATTGCTTTCGGTAATCGTTTCTCTGGTAGTTTGCCAGAGTCATTGAATGAGTGTAGCAATCTAAGTTACGTGAGGATTGCTAATAATGAACTCTCTGGTTTAGTGTCGAGCAAGTTTTGGAGTCTTTCTAATCTTAATCGCCTTGAATTATCCAATAACAAGTTTGAAGGTTCAATTTCTCCTACAATCTCTGATCTCCATGGACTAACTCATCTTTTAATCGCCGGCAACAAATTCTCTGGTGAATTACCGGTGGAAATTTGCAAATTGCATGAGCTCGTAGAGATCAATTTGGGCCGAAATCAATTTGAAGGTGAATTGCCTTCGTGTATAACTGAACTGAAGAAATTGCAGAAGCTTGAAATGGAAGAAAATATGTTTTCTGGAGAAATTCCAAGTTCAGTTGGTTCATGGACTGATTTAACTCAGTTGAATTTATCAAGAAATCGCCTTACCGGCGAGATTCCAACAGAACTCGGTAACTTACCGGTTTTAAACTATCTCGATCTTTCCGATAACTCGTTGACTGGTGAAATTCCAGTGGAGCTGACAAAACTGAAGCTCAATCAGTTCAATGTCTCTGATAATAGATTATATGGGAAAGTACCTTCCGGTTTCATCAACACGGTTTATTTATCGAGTTTATTGGGTAACCCGAAACTTTGCAGTCCGAATTTTAAGTCCATCCCTCCATGTTCGAAACCTAGACCCGCCACTTTGTACATTGTGGCCATTTTAGTCATTTGCCTCCTAATTCTTGTCGGATCTCTGTTATGGTTCTTCAAAGCCAAGTCCGTATTTGTGGGAAAACCAAAATGCCCATACATGGTAACCGTATTTCAACGGGTCGGGTTCAGCGGAGAGGATATATTTCCATACTTAACACGAGAGAATCTAGTTGGGTCAGGCGGGTCGGGACAGGTTTATAAAGTTCAACTCAAGACAGGACAGACAGTGGCAGTGAAAAGACTTTGGGGAGGTATCCAGAAACCCGAAACTGAATCCGTTTTCAGATCAGAAGTTGATACATTGGGTCGGGTGAGGCATAGCAATATCGTGAAACTGTTGATGTGTTGTAGTGGAGAGGAGTTCAGAATTCTGGTTTATGAGTATATGGAGAACGGAAGCTTAGGCGACGTGTTGCATGGAGAAAAAGATGGAGGTTTAATGGATTGGCCTGAGAGGTTTGCGGTGGCTGTGGGGGCAGCACAGGGCTTGGCTTATTTGCACCATGATTGCGTACCAGCAATTGTGCATAGGGATGTGAAGAGCAACAACATATTGTTGGACGAGGAGATGAGACCGAAGGTGGCTGATTTTGGGTTGGCTAAGACGTTGCAGAGAGAGATGGATGAGGGTGACGCAGTTATGTCTCGTGTAGCTGGATCATATGGGTACATTGCTCCAGGTAAAAGTTTTATGCTTCTATATGTTATGTAGATGTAGGATTTTATGCTTCTATATTTATTATTCTGTTGAATCAATTTGCAGAATATGGTTACACGCTGAAAGTGACAGAGAAGAGTGATGTATATAGCTTTGGAGTATTGTTAATGGAGTTGATCACAGGGAAAAGGCCAAACGACTCTTGCTTTGGTGAGAACAAGGACATGGTAAAGTGGGTTGCTGAGGCAACTTTATCACCACCAGAACCAGAAGAAGCAAGTGATCAGAAAACCAGAAACTACTATGGAGGTCTAAAAGAGATTATAGATTCAAGAATGAAGCAATCCACATGTAATTTTGAAGAAATTGGAAAGGTTTTGCATGTGGCTCTTCTTTGCACCTCAGCTTTTCCCATCAACAGGCCTTCCATGAGAAGAGTAGTTGAATTGCTCAAGGACCTGAAATTTCCCGATCCCAAGTGATGGATGATTCAAGAATTATATCAGCTTTTCTTTTGTTTGCATTTTTTTGGTTAAATTAATGCTTGGCTAGTCATAGTCATCATATTTTTGTTGAGAACTAACTTGCTGTTGAAGGGGGAAGAAACATAGATGTAATGATATGGTAGTAGAAATGAAGGAAATTATTAGGATATATCTTGAACAATTTTGAATCTGTTTTTCATGCAATTATTTGTCCAGAGCAGCTAGAATTATTTGTTCCAATTATAGCCCAGGTTTGATTTTAGAAAATGTAGAATCTTTTGCAAATCTGGTTTACAAATAAATCTATTTTTGACCTGAATTATTTTACTTTACTACATAGAATATTTCATTATCAGAGTAAGAAAAGTGAACCTGACAAATTTTGTAATCTACAAACAATTAATTAAGGGAGCCAGCGCTAAAATTTTTCAAAAGAATTACTATTTCAATCTATTAGAAAGCCACTAAAGCTATTGCTAGAGCCACAGTCAATAATATCACTTTTGAAACCTTTACCAAGACCACTTACACTATACGGAATTATTTATCATAATTAATCAGATTAAATTTAAAAATTATAATTTAAATTTAAAAAAGAAATCTTTTTTCTCAAAAAGATATTATAGTACAAAATATATATTTATATAACATACAAAAGCAAAAAACTTTATTTTAAATAACAGCCAAGTGTAAGTCTTTTAAATTACTCAGTATACAATTATAAAGAGATCAATCATTTTATATTTTCAGATAATGTCTTTTTATCAAAATAATCTCTATTAGTTATATACTTATCAAGGTAATGTCATTAAATTAATTTAAAATTATATTTTATACATATAACCCATGTTGCAAATTGAATAAATTATTATTCAAACTTTGGTCAACTTGAATTGAATGTCATGCATTATGTATTTAATCTTAATGCAATTAATTAAACATCAAGATAACACCATTAAACTAAATTAAAATCTATATAATATATAAAATAGAGTATATATATATTAAATATTAATGTGTCTTTTCATTCTTCAATATTGATATTAAAAAATAGATGATTGAATATACAAATTTAACCTTGAATTTTATTATTTTAACTTTATTGCATCCTTAAATTTTACTCTAACCCATCAAACACTTCAATTTATAAAACTACATATATTAAACACTTCAATTTTCAAAACTATTTTATTGAACACTTCAATTATAAAATTAGATTAATTAAACACTCATTAAAATTTAAAAATTATAAAATTATTATTTCAAAAGTCATGTTAACTGTATATCAAATCGATATTTTACAGATAAAAGCTGAAAATTTTTAAAAATTATTGACATTAATACCAAAAGGTGTGTAATATTATCAAAATTTATAAATTCATGTGCACAATAGGTTATCCACAAAATTCAGAGTGCCACAAGATTAAAGTTGTAAAATTCAAGAGTGAATTCATGTATTCAACCAAAAATAGATATTAATATATATATAAACCCAATCTCAAATCTTCTCTTAATGTTTACATGGTAGAGAAGGAATGCCCAAGCCCACTGGGAAGGCAGGATTTGGCGAAATTGAACAAAAATTATGTCTGTGGGTTACATAATAAGGGTATTTCAGTCTTTTTATGTAAAATTAACAGAAAAATATTACTTTTTCGATTGAAAGAATACGCATACTTTGTGGGCTTCGGAATAATTATCATAAATAATGAGGATAAAATTATGTATTTTCTAAAAATTCAGGAATTCAAAAATAATTTTCCCTTATCATTATTATTAGTAGTAGTAGTATTATAAAACCAACATCCATTGTTAAGAAAACATGCACAATCACAAGGAAATGATAGAAACCTAATGTCTTAGAAAGCAAGTCAAGTGAAACACAAGTCATAAAGGATGATCTAAGCCTGCAACTCACAGCCCCAATCATTTGGTGTCTGGTCTACTGATTGGAACATGCTAAGGTTAGTACAACTGTTAAATTTCATTTTATTGAGAGCCCAGCAGCACAAAAAATATTGTGGGTTACATTTTTTCTGTTAAATTGATAAAAATTCTTTGTAGTCCTAAAATCATAAATTTGATGATTTATTTAAAATTTGAAAATTATTTTTTTTATGATTATATTTTCAAAGTTTTAGCTAAATTTGAAAGCTCTTATTAAAAAATAAGCTGAATTTAACAGTCCAAATAACGAATCAAAAATCTCAACTGAATTATACATAGAATGTTTGATGATTTTAATTGATTTGAATTTACCACTTCTTAGAATCAAATACGACCAAACAGTTATGAGCTACGGTGTCGTTTTTTCAGCATACCATTCAAATTCAGAACAAAAAAAAAAAAAAAAATCAAAACTTAACCCGCGGAAAAGGGTAAAATAACCGTTAGACTTAAGCATGGTTAAAGCTGGCCAACTGGAGTTCTCATGGTAAGGCTGACCCCACCTACACCCTCTCCCAAAGAAAAAAAAAAGTCGCCGGCTTTATAAAGCGAGAGAGAAGCAAAGAGCAGACAACTAGCGATAGTATTTCCTCTTTAAAAACAAGGCGTCTTTATAAACGCCGATTTCCCTTTCAATCCCAAAAAACCTCATCTATCTTCATTTTCCTTCTCTGCAAAAAAATGAGAGAGTGCATTTCGATCCACATCGGTCAGGCCGGTATTCAAGTCGGTAATGCCTGCTGGGAACTTTACTGCCTCGAACACGGCATTCAGGTTATTTGCTTCTCTTTCTCTTCCGATCTTCCATGTCTTAATTTTTCTTCTTTCAAATTTCTTATGCTAAGCATGTATATTGTGTGGTTGTCCAGCCTGATGGGCAGATGCCAAGTGATAAAACTGTAGGTGGAGGTGATGATGCCTTCAACACCTTCTTTAGTGAGACTGGTGCTGGGAAGCATGTTCCACGTGCAGTTTTTGTTGACCTAGAGCCAACTGTGATTGATGAAGTTAGAACAGGGACATATCGCCAGCTCTTCCATCCTGAGTAGCTCATTAGTGGCAAGGAGGACGCAGCTAACAACTTTGCCCGTGGCCACTACACCAGTAATATTAATCTCCTTTTCTTCTTAATTTGTTGATTTTTCTTACTGATGTTAATTTATTATTGTTAATTGCAGACTTCTCTTGCTCCTGCAGTTGGAAAAGAGATTGTTGACCTTTGCTTGGATCGCATTCGCAAGCTTGCCGACAACTGCACTGGTCTACAAGGGTTCTTGGTGTTCAATGCTGTTGGTGGAGGCACTGGGTCAGGTCTTAGCTCCCTTCTGTTGGAGCGTCTATCTGTGGATTATGGCAAGAAATCTAAGCTTGGCTTTACTGTCTATCCCTCGCCACAGGTTTCGACATCTGTTGTTGAGCCATACAACAGTGTTCTTTCCACACACTCCCTTCTGGAGCACACTGATGTTGCTGTGCTGCTTGATAATGAGGCTATATATGATATCTGCAGGCGCTCCCTTGACATTGAGCGCCCTACCTATACTAACCTTAACCGTCTGGTTTCTCAGGTATATTTCAGTTTTTTTTAGCATTCTTGACGAATTCTTTCAGAACCTATGGTTGAGTGCTTTGTTTCGCTAGTTACGCGCGAGCTCTTTTCCTCCCACGATTACCAGAGTCAGTCATTTATCCAATTTAAGGGGTTTTTGGCTAACTCTTTCCTTGTTTGATTCGATTATCAAGGTGATTTCTTCACTGACTGCCTCTCTGAGGTTCGATGGTGCTCTAAATGTGGATGTGACTGAATTCCAGACTAACTTGGTCCCATACCCCAGAATTCATTTCATGCTTTCATCATATGCTCCTGTTATTTCTGCTGAGAAGGCCTACCATGAGCAGCTCTCAGTGGCAGAGATCACAAACAGTGCTTTTGAGCCTTCTTCTATGATGGCCAAGTGTGATCCTCGCCATGGCAAGTACATGGCTTGCTGCCTCATGTACAGAGGTGATGTAGTGCCTAAGGATGTCAATGCCGCTGTGGCTACCGTCAAAACAAAGCGCACCATCCAATTTGTCGATTGGTGTCCAACTGGATTTAAGTGTGGGATCAACTACCAACCACCTACTGTTGTTCCTGGTGGTGATCTTGCCAAGGTGCAGAGAGCTGTGTGCATGATCTCAAATTCTACAAGTGTTGCTGAGGTCTTCTCTCGAATAGACCATAAATTTGATCTTATGTACGCAAAGAGAGCATTTGTGCACTGGTATGTCGGTGAGGGTATGGAGGAAGGTGAGTTCTCTGAAGCTCGTGAAGATCTTGCTGCACTTGAGAAGGACTATGAGGAGGTTGGGGCCGAGTCTGGTGAAGGCGATGATGAGGAGGGCGATGAGTATTAAGAGTGGAACAGGCTTGATTGCTTTTGTTTTTACCTTTACCTGTGATTTTCCTAATGTTCTTCACCTTGTGCTTCTTGCAATAGATGTGGACAGCATGTTTTTTGTTTCGCTTCTGGTGAAGCAGCAGCATAGTTTCATTGCCTTGTAAACCTGTTAGTTGATTGATGGTATGTTCTTTCTTTCAGTGTCGTGGAGTGGATAGTGAACCTTATAGTTCCGATTAAATAACAATGCTAAAATTATTTAATTGCTACAATATTATAATAAATTTAAATTTACAAAAAGTATTGTATTTTTCAATTTTTTAAAGAAATGAAAAAAAACCTGAATGTGTACATCAATTAGTATGCTTAAAACCTAAGAGCCAAAGATAATCAGACTACTCAGTTTTAAGTTGGCTCCTAAGTTTTAAGCATACTAATTTGTTCTTTCTCCATCGTACGTAAACAGCCAGCTCCATTGCTATTGGCGTATCTGCTTGCTTGTTTTTAGCCAAATCATTCAATTCTTGGAACTCAGTTCCATTCTACGACCCAGCTTCCAATTGGTTTTAAGCATTTTTAAGTATTCTCTATAAAGATCAAAATTACAAATATATGGGGAAAAAATTGATTTGACCGACGAGATGAATAGTTTTACTCTGATATAAAAACTAAAGCATCTGGAAAAAAAAAAAAAAAGAAAAGAAACATGTATGCTACCAAAATATGTTTCTCTTCAATTACCTGTAGAACTATGAAGTCAAGAGTCCGATCTCTCCAAACAAGTCACAACAAATACAAGTGACGAAAAAAATGAAGTCCAATGATCAGAACCTTTGATCTTCAGAAAAACAGTACCTCAACCATCAATTTTGTGAGGGCAAAATCATTCGTCTTTTTTGTTTAGACTCCCTTTTCCAAGTTCGTAAGCATCTAGCATTTCCTCTTCTAACGGGTGGGTCTTGCCTACAATTACAAGGCAATGCAAGGGTGCTCCAAAATCAACCGCCTGGAGTTCCCTCATTGTTCCAGCAACTATCACCTGATCGTCACTGCCCAGCCGAGCAAATCCAACACAGCTAGTGTCTTCATCATATGCTGCAAGGCCATTTAGGATTGCAAACATGCTATAATTACTACAGTATCATTTTGGTCCTTAATTGCAAGTTTTCAAAACATAGGGAAATAAAAGGCTCCTCACAAGCATAAAAGATGGCATGCAGCATATACAAGAAGCATTAGCATTAGAACCATAACAAAATCTACCAATGACTAAGAAACGGGCAGCCACATCATGCATTTTGTGCCTAGAATAGTCCAAATTATCTAAGATTACAAGGATGATGTGCCTTCCCATGCAAACACTCTCCAAGAACATTTTCCCTAGTAAGTAGAAAATTTAGTTGCATGAGATCCACAAACTAAGAATTTGCAATTGATCTTGCATTAGCCTATCTGAAAAAAGTAAGTCTAATCCGGAAAGCAACCCAGGAGTGCATCTGGTATAAGAAATAGAGATAAACAAAGCTGGCTTTTTATGTAGATGGTTTAAGTTGATAAAGAACAGCATGCAAGACAAGAATTGTTCAAATGCTAGAATTGGGAAGATCATGTAATATGTTAGAGGAAACCATACAAAGCAAGTTAAACACACTTTCTCAAGGAGGATAGGAATTGTGATCGTTGCATATTGCTAATATTTGTGCAATAAATAAAGTTCATCATGAAATGCTTGAGGCCATCTTGCCCAAGTTCAAGGGAAAAACTCTAATTGAGTTTCTCCACCTTCATAAGCACACAAGTATAACATGCAGGTAGTCTCATATTATAGAGAAAATCATTAGAGTTCCACAGGTCATAGCGAAACCCTAAAGAATATATATAGGATCAGCACATATCAGATTCGTATTCTAGTTTAGATGTCCCATTACAAGGAAACTATTGTTAAGCCATAAAGCGATTAAATCAAGAGTCATAAAAAAATGATAACTAAAGCATTAGAGTTTGAAAAGGTAAAACATTATGCAGGTTGCACATTTTTGTTGCATGGAAAAATGGTGAAGAATTATTACACCATGAAATCCTGAAGATGGCAAAACTCTTTGTGGGACTCACCAGATTCCCTGCGCCTTTGCTCAACTTCCAAGAGCTGTTCAATTGCAGTGTTGATTGTCATGTATCTTGGGGGTTCGTACTTCTTCCTTCCTCTGGAAAATTCAAATTATAATGAATAAAAAAGAAACAGATTCAGTTCAGCAATTGTTGAAAGTGCAGAAGAGCACAAACAAAAGAAAATATTATCAAAGAAAAACTTAAATTTCCTTGAACACATACCTAGCCAATGATTCCCATGAAGGTTCCTTCACTCGTATGTCTGCAGTGGTGACAAAAATATATATTTTATTGGATTTTTGTGTCAGATATCATGCAAAGTAGGAAGAAAATGCAAGTCACTAAATAAACCATCTAGAAGTTTAAAGAGTTTTCCTCCTCAGAAGAAGTGCCTATCTGAGTGCTAGTAAATTTGTCCAAGTTGGGGTTGCCAATACAGTCAATCTCAAAAGAAATTCTGAAAATTCTATCCATGTAAAAGGGGTTCATAGTACCCAAGGCCACAAGTTTGTAATTACCTCTCTTTATAAAAAAAAATGGAAACGATCTTTTAAAATTTAACCTAAATAGAGTGGCATTCAAAACCATGCCAAGATTTTTAAGTATATTAACCTCATTCTCCCATTCTTTCCATGGAAAGAAGAAATAAGAAAATCTTATATCAAATTACAGCATACTGAAATGGCATCCATGGGATAGATAATCAAAGCACAAACGAGTCTGGGAATGCATATTGTACAGATTCAAAGTCTTGCTGTTATTGTTGAAACAAAAAGAGGACTGTATGCATTAGTACAAAATTTCACCGTATGGTGCTGCGGTTGCAAGAAGAAAATATTAACTAGCAAATTTCACAACCATAAAACTAAATTTAGATTTGTGAAAATGAAAAGCTTACCTAACAAGCAAAGAGTATGCAATCCAAGTTCACGATTTATTCGTATCTTCTCATAAAAGCTATCAGGTCTCCATGTATCAGTAAAAAAGGGTATTGAGACTGTCTCCCCATAGCGATATAATTGTAATCCACAAATTCCAATTGCATTCATCACGGATGCATTATGTACTACTTTGACATTAACCCCCAATGTGTTTGCTCGAACAACAAGATCTGAATGTGTTGTAGCTCTGAATTCCAAATCAAATTATCCAAATAAGTAATGTATAGCAATTAGAGTACAACTAATCCAGTAAAACGAAAGCATAAAATAGCACACTTCACAGTACAACAAGAAAATCCAAACTCAAGTAAAATTCAATAGATACAATACCCAAAAGGATCTCCAACAACAAGGAAAGCCACATCAGACACACGAGCCTCAGATAATATATCATCAGCCTTTTCTTCTACCATCTCTCTATCAGCAATGTTGATTCGTTTCCCGTACAAATTTTCCTGCAAAGAAAATTACATTTCCATATCTAAATGAAAAGATATGAAAAAAATACATTGGAATTAGAAAAAGGATAGGTTTAAAGAAGTACCAGTGTAGAAAGTCCATCTCCAGATAAGCCAAAGGAGAGAAGAGAAGTGTACGCTTCCATGTAAACTTTCTCGCATTTTTTTACTGCTTCTAAGCCTCTGATGGTGATGTCTTTCTCATCTCCTAATCCCAGACCAATTATGTACAACATCTCTTGCCTCTCTACTAAAATCTCAAAGCTTTAACTTCCTTTTGGAGTTCCTCTACTATAAGCAATGAGGCAATCAGAGATTGATCTAAAGAGTCATCAGAATGACAGAATTACACAGGTGGGGAAAGAGAGTATGATTTTAGGATGAAACTAAAAACCCTACACCAAAATGACGTAGTTGTGGTGATCATTGTAAACCAAATTTATGTTCTTTAAAAAAAAAATAAATAAATAAATATATGGTTATTTACACAGACTAGAATCCCGGAACCATATCCGCTTGTCCTAGATGGTCTATAGGTGATAAAATAATATGGAGAAAATCTAAAGAAGTGAATAAGTTTATTACCTAGAGAATTTAAAGAAAAGTAGACTCAATTTATTCTACCAAAATTTAGGCAGAATTTTCCCAAAAAATCAGATATAAACTCGCTGTGAAAAGCAACAAAAATAAGGTAGCTCAGCGACAATCATCATCAATCACAACAAAGCCCATCCTTCGGGAAATCCGAATCAATAATTCCCATCCTCCATTCATTAACAAAACTCAAGTATTCCTTCACCAGTCTCAACATCTCCATGTATATATTTTTACATCTATTATATGCTATATGAAAAACAAATAGCAAGTTCTTGTCAACAATGGTAATAATAATCTGAAGTTGCATAACGCACCCACTTATGTCTAATCAAGTTCATAGGAATTTACAATTTGATAATAATTACTGTCTAATAAATCCATAATTCATTATTATTGATATTGTATCTAATATGATAACTAACTCAGTGCTATTAATTCAATTCCGTTGAGTTTTCGTCAATCTAAAGGTCATCTTTACAATTTTTTTTAATCGAACTAAGGTCGGGTATTACACAACAAACTAGAAGCTAGCAATTTGTATTTCCATTAAAGGGCTAGAACCTTATTCTTATGCTTATTTCAAACCATTGATCACTTCTAGCTATTATTAAAGATGATTAATTCAGTTAATTAGCTAACAATATTTTTCTAGAATTATCTAAATTTCTTGTTTTTATTGATTTCTGTGATTGGCTTTGAGGCCTATTTGTCTAATTGCGACCATCAATATTTCAAGTATCGAATGGCATCTAATTGCAAAACTAATTACTTATTCATCACCTAGACATCAGACGGAGCATTCTGCCTACTGTAATTATTTCGGCCGAAGGCGCCACCGTATACGGTGGCCGGAGAGGCAGTGGTTACGGAATTCCTCAAGATCGAAAAATTAGTCGTGGTTTTTCATGTAGAACTCAATTCCTAAATCATTTCACCATCAAATTCCTAATTTATCAAAATCCCAAAATTTTATTCAAATTGAAACCTAAATTCTGAACCCCCTTTAATGTTCATTCAATGACCAAATCAATCAAGACTAAGTTAATCAAAAGTATTGAGGGTCGATTTTCGACCAACCTGAGTAAAGGGATTGCCGAAAATGCCTGAGGCTGCCGGAAAGTCGAGAAGGAGAGAACTACCGAAGGAGGTAGCGTCGTTGCAGGAGAGAGCCTTGTTTCACGTGGAGCAGGCTTCGATCGTTGAGCGATGGCCTGTGTCAAGGTAGCCGTCGCTCGGAGCGTCGTTCGTCGCCTTGGCCTCGACAACCGGTGGCCGAAACACTGATCGGGGAGGGGAAGGAAAGGAGATCGCGGTGGTGCAATCGGGAGAGGAGTTTCGGCTTCTTTACCCTTTTCCGGTTTTTTCTCTCTCCAGTTTCTATATCTGGTTGGGCTCAATTCACCGGTTCGGTTCAATTCACATGCAAACTTATATAGATTTTAACGGGTTTCAATAGCTTATGCCTGATTCGATCGCCCTGGTTAGCAGTTTTGGTTTTCTTTGTTTATTATTCTTACACTTGATTTAAACTAAATTACACCGATCTGAACCTGACCCCTACCAGAAACATGACTTGCTTTAGGATCCTCCAGTCAAGCCATGTAGCAAATTGCTAAAAGTTGCCTTTCTTTCTTACAGTCCAACGAAGCCACATTTTTAATATTCTGCGTATATATAATTTGCTTACGCAAAAGGTACAGAGCGGGTCCAAAACATACCATTGATTCCGGCTAGGGTGGGACCATATGATTTAGAAAAATTTTACAGCAAATATTTAATGTCATTTTCAGTGACTTTCACTGGAGTGTGTCCCGTTCCAATGAGACCACTTGTGAACATTCTGGGCTGGTGATGGGATTTGTTAAATTGGGTAAAAGAAAATATATTATAAATATTTAACTTTGGTCTATGATTGGAGAATGGATTGACTTATTCTCTATCCCCTAAAGCTGCCTGGCTTCCATCTGATTACTTTCGTATCAAATTTATTTATTTTCTTTCAACAGCTATGTAGTAAAGGGAACTGCCCTTTGCCAAGGGATGAACGTATTTTCTTTCAGCTTGGTTTGATGATTCAATTTTATATAAAGCCAAAATAAATTTTATAGAAAACTGTTGAGTTCAAATTAGAAAATTACTTTTAGTTGATTATATTTCGTTTTTCAATTAAATTAGTTCCATTGAAACAATAGAACTTCTAATTTTTAATATTTCAAAATTTAACCATTTTCATTAAGAGGGATCAAATTCAATTTGATTTGGTTGAACACTTACTCATGCATTCAACAAAATAAATAAATAAATAGAACTAATAATGCCTTGAACATACATTTCCCATCCCTTTATTATTATTAAAAGTTGTAAACCAAAGTTTTGATATAATAAATTAGTAAATGCTTAAAAGTTAAAACTAAAATAACCAATACTTTTTTGTTTAACCTATAGTTATGGTTATAACGTCTTTGTTGAATTAACAAACTCCATTAAAGTAAATACTAACAACTTTTCTTCTAAAATAAAGGTAGCAACAACTTTCCTTCTTTTTTTTTTAACTTCAACAACTTTCCAATATCATTTTTTTAGAGAGGGAAAAAAAAAAAAAAAAAAAAAGGAATGTGCCGCATTCAAAACGGCGAGGATAATGAGATGAGAAAATTGAGAAAAAGGCAAAAACGACTCTGTCAATAAAACGACACATGGTTCCCATTCTTTATCACACACGCTTATTTGATTCTTCCTTAAGCCAAGTCGCCAACCCGTCTCTCTCTCCCTCCTTCGCCGGTCATCAGACGTAAACATCTCCTTCTCTCCTTAATAAATGACAGTCAAACCTCTCTCTCTCTCCTTCTAACCCATACGTATCTTTAATCTCCATTCCTTTGGTTCTAACGGATCGCTACACTTTCTCTCCTCCTCCAAATCCGTTCTACTCTACCCAACCTCATTTCTGTACTTATACTTCTCTTCTATCTTTATTATACGTATACTTTTTTTAATTTTCAACCTCTTTCTGCATAAAATATCTCTTTCTTTTTTCATTTCTGTCCTCTATTCAAGAAAACCAACAATGGCGACTAAGCTTGTTTGCTTTTCCTTTGCAGCTTATGCCAAAACCCTCATTGACCATTTAAAATCTCTTAATATTCCTATTCTTCCTGGCCTAACTGACTCAGAATTCAAATCCATAGAATCTACTTACCGTTTCTCTTTCCCTCCTGACCTTCGTTCCATTCTTCAAGAAGGTCTTCCTATTGGGCCCCATTTTCCAAACTGGCGTTCTTCCTCTCCACAGCAAATCCAAATTCTTTTAAATCTTCCTTTCTTGAACCTTTCCAAGAATATTAGTCAAAACAATTTCTGGGTTGATTCTTGGGGTGATAAACCAGAAGATAGTAATAAAGCATTAGATATGGCAAAAAGGTTATTCTTTGATAAAGCACCTGTTCTTGTTCCTATTTATGGCAACTGTTATATTCCTTCTACGCCTAATGACGCCGGAAACCCTGTTTTTTGCGTCGATAATGGAGGCGTACGTGTTTTGAGCTTTGATCTTGCTAGGTTCTTTCAAGAAGTTGAATTCTTGCAAATTGGCGTTCATTCTATTAAACCAGTAAATTTTCCAATAATTGAAAAGGTAGCCATCAATGTGCCGGTCTGGGCGGCCACAACTGCAAGAAAGATTGATTTTTGGACCGATGTGGCCGAGAATGGGAGGAAGGTGGTGGCGCGTGGGGACACGCATGGGTGGTGGACCGGTGGGAATTTGGATTGTAGCTGGGAGATGGGTGACTGTTTAGAGGAGGTGTTTTGGAAGCTGAGAGATGGAGGGTGGAAAGAGGAGGAGGTTAGAGAGATGATGATGATGGACGGTTGTGATGAGGGGATGAAGAAAGGTTGTGGGCCTAAGCTTGGGAAAGAAGATGTGGTATGGCACGTGAGATTGATGTCGCTCGTGTTATTGCGAGCGGGATGGAGTAGGGAAGATGTTGTGTACTCGCTTGAGCTTCAAGATAATGAGGATTCTAATACTATTGGGAAATGCTTTTTAGATTTTCAACTTCCAAACAGTAGTTGTTCAAGACAGGATGATGATCATCAACAGAGCAGTATCAAGCAGTTGACGAACATGCGATCACTTGAAGTGTAATGTGATCCTCTTCGGCCCCACATTACTGTGGTCCCACAAGTTTTGCCTTTTCTTTTTTTTCTCTTAATACAGCATAACATAACATTATACTAATATTTTTATTTTTCTTTTCTACGATGATTCATTTTTCATCCCATGTTTATTCATTTCGTTAAAAATTGTAAATACTATATTTTCTTTCTTTTGGCTTGTAAATAATTATATATGAAAAACAGTATGGGAATGTGATGTGTTTAATAGTATAAATTTACTGATATTTTCTGAATATAATTTTTATATTTATTAGTTCGTAATCAGGCTAGGTTGGTATTCAAGTTGGGGAAAATTTTAACTACTTTCAGCATATGGTGTATTCATACACTATTTAGTTTTTTGAATAAATCAAATGGAATAAACTCAATTTCACCTCTACATCAAATCAATTAAAAATAAATTTTAGATTACAAGAAGGATAGTAAAAAAACCTTCACACGCCCGGATAAGCAAGTCTTAAATATAAATATATTTGAATAGACTATGACAATGCTTTTTAAATTAGAAAAAATGAATTTTTAGCTCAATTTATGTAAATAAATTAGAATTTATTGAAAAACAAAAGAAATATAAATATTTAAAAAATACTCGAACGTGTTTCGTGTATAGTACTCATTCTCTTTTGTTTTGGTACTATGAAAGGCCTTCTTTTTCATTTTTGAGTTTTGGCAATTGCAAACTCAATAAATTTTGTCTCTTATCTCGAAAGTTATAATGTTTAAAGTTTCAACAATTCAAAAGTTGCAAAATCTTCAAGAATAGACCAAAGTCACCAAACCAAAATTAAATCATTTAACCAAAAACCAATCTAAAAAGTTCACGTGTCGTTGAATTTAAGTGAGTGTTTTAAATTTTAAAATTGACATTTTGGGCTCCAAGTTAAACCAATGTTTGCAGGATTCAACAAAAATTTTGAATGAAACTAATTAAAAATTATACTGCTATTTGCTAATTTTCAAATTGCATTTATTGAATTAAACATAGTACTATTTTCTGATTGTTTGTTAAATTGGTATTTTCATAATTATAGGGACATGTTATATTTTATTTATTAAAAAAAAAATTAAATTCTGTCACCCTGTGAAGATTATGCTAATGTCCTACTTACCAAGACAGTGATTCGTTGCACTAAAGTTGTACATGACTTGGACAAAAGTTGGTTTGTCTCTACAAAGAGCAGATTTTTGTTTTATTTAGGTACTAAATAAAGAAAAAAATGAAGTCTTGATACCGTTGTAATAATCTAGTCAATCATGTGTAACATGATTGATTTCCTTTTGTTCAGTAAAAAATGTGAAGGGATGCTTTCGGATGGACAAAAGTTGATTTTGATGGGTAAAAAAAAGCCCTTTTGTTCACTTAAAAAAAAAATCGAAGACGTAAATATTATTATTATAATATTCTAATCAATTATGTGTAATTTAATTTATTTAATATTATTATTATAATATTTTAATCAATTATGTGTAATTTAATTGATTTGCTCATATTTTTTTTAATTATGTAAAAAGTAAATTGTTATGAATTCGATTGATTTGCATCGTAAAGATTTTTACATATTATTATTAATTTAATAAATATTATTAAAAAAAAATGCCGTTATTATATAATCCGTGTAATATTCTTCAGTTTACTGAGCCTCTAACAAAATTTTTAAAAAATCACTGTAATAATCTAAATTATGTAGTAAATCTGTCAATTTTCAGAACCGACACAAATGAAAATATTGCCTATTTTTGGGCTTGTCATCGTCATTGAACATTGCTTAGCAGTTGAAGATTTGAGATGTGTAGATAGAGATTACAGAAAGACACTTCCTATGCTTTATGTATTGTCTGTGACATCTACCGGCATGTGACTGGCTTTTCAATGGGGTTTGTCTGTTGGCTATCTAAGAATTGCAAGTTGGAAATTGTCCAAGTCGCAACTTCGATTCCTTTTTCTTTTAGCAATAACCTTTTCCCCTTTTTTTATTATTATTAGCTAGAGAAAATTTAACAAAACCAAACATCTACAGGTGATCAATATGTTTTTTATCTATTTAGAATAAATGAATAAGGATTATATAATTTATTTATAAATAAATTTTAAGTAAAATTTATTTGTAAATAAATTTATTATATTTTATATGCTACAATTTAAAATAAAAAATTTAATTGAATTTTACAAAATTATATTTGAAATAATTTTTAAATTAAAATTTATTTATTTTTATTTTTTAAAATTCTAGTATTAGAATTTTTTAAAATTCACCAAAAATTTTTAAAATTTTTTATAGAAGGTATATTATTAGAATTTTGGTGGATTATTGATTATTGGGTTATTAGTTAATTTTAGTATTTTTGATTAATTAATTAATTATGTAATTGATGATTAATTGGAGAAATTGAAAAAAATAAATTAATTGATGATTTGGATAATTAAACAGTAATTGTAGGGTTTTAATTGATTTTGAGGGTTAGTAAATTAATTAGTTAGTGTTAAGATTCCAAAATTATGAAAATTCCTTTATTAAGGATTAATGGGTATATTTGAAAGATTTTTAATAAATGGCGTATATTAAAGAGTAGAATTAATTAATTGGTTAATTAAATGAATTATTATTGAAAGGTGAAGTTTTATTGCTAAGATTAAATATATTATATTAGAATATTATTAATGGTGATAATTTGATATTTTGGTTAATTAAAGATTTTGATATATTATGTTATTACTAGAGGACCTTAAATAATTGAGTATTAAATACTTGATGGTAATAAATAAATTATTACAAAGGTTAATGGTTTTTAGCACAAATATTAAATGGTTATTATCCAAGGTTTTCATATAATTAAATTATTCGGATGATAATTTGAATATTTGGTGAAATAAGTGTTATTATTATATGGAATATTAGATTTAAGGTAATTTCGGTTGAAAATAAGTATTTGGTAAAATTGCTAATGAATTATTATTATTGTTGGTGTTAAATTATAATTTGGAGTATAAATATATTTTGTGGTGAAATAAATAAAATTGATATCTAGATTAGATACAAAATAGGTGAATAAATTAATTGCTGGTAAATAGTAAGGTTATATAATGAATTAATATAAATTTAGTCAGAAAAATAAAATAAACAGATAGGTTTATTAAATTAATATTCTTAATTAAGGGGGGTCATTATCTGATTATATTTTCCTTATTATACGTGTTTCTTAGATTGACCAAGTTCATCTACTGCTCCTCCAAATCAGAACCCAGGACAGACTTGAATTTATTCTACGGTCACTGTGAATAATAATAAATGGTGCACACCATCCTGCATACATGCATTTTATATGCATACCATATATTCTTTATATTATTTAAATAATCATGAATCATTTTTTATTTCTATTGCTATATTGATATCCCTTATTTTTTAAATATAATATCTCAGTTCTATAATTTTAGTCTTTGATATATAATATTTTAGTTCTATAAATTTATATAATTTTCGCCCTTAATTACATTCATATGTTACATTTATTGTATTGAATATAATTGTGAATAATTGCAATGTGAAATAATGTGCTTTTATATCTGGGTGAAAATTGGGACGACGTGTGTCACTATGGGGCAGTGGGCTAGGTATGGGGATCGGCTTCCCGTTATATATATACATATATATATTATTATAATAGAAATTGGCCGGGGGCCAATAGGTGGATTTGTGACTTTATTGACCAATTTTCACATATTGTGAATATTTGAATGTGATTTATTTGAAGATGCTGATGCATGACACGTGCTTGTGAAGTATGCCCATTTAGTATATTGTGAAAACATACTGCTTGAATGTGTGGGTTTGCATTATTTATTATTATTCACTGAGTTTAGTGAAACTCACCTTCCTTCCATAAACATTTTTTCAAGAAATAAAAGTACCGTTGGTTTATAAGACTCTGTTTCCTTCTCCGCAGAGATTCGAACATATTAATATGAATTATTTGTTAATATTTGTGATTTTTCGCACATTTTATTTAACTCCGCAATTAGAATGTTTAATTAATATTTAATTATGTAAAAGGAATTATCATGTGATTATAAATAAATTGTGGAGTGTTCTTTTTGAATATTTAGAGACTATATGATACGAATAGTTTGATCATATTATGACAAATAAATATTTACATGAGAATATATTTTTATTAAATGGATATGGGCCGTTGCCGTGAACAGTATTTAATATTAAAACTGGATTAGAAATGTTAACTCTGATTAATTTATGAATAATGTCATAATATGGGTTTACTATTCTGTTAGTCAAATGATAATAAAAATGGATTTTAATAGTTTAGGCTTACTACAAGCTTCGGGAGCCTTAAGCTTACCTAGGTTCTAGTGCCGGTTCGGTCCACGATTTTTTATCGTAACACCATTTATCTTCCGTCAATTTCATATTAACGTGGTAATTATTTTTCACAAGTGGACCTTAGAACATCCAATATGAGCGTCAACTCATATATCCATGTATATTAAAAAAAAACTTGAACTTCAAGATTTTTATCAAATTTAGTTAATTTTTTTAATTTTTCAATTAATATCATGTATTAATTAATCCCTATCAAATTATCTAGTTATATTGATATTTATTCAAGTAAATAGTTTATTAATTAACTATGTATATTAGGTGTATAATGAGATTAATCAATTAGAATTCAATTTTACTGTAGAATCTTTTTTTAAAATATTATTTTTAAACTATTTAAAAATATTATAAATTATTACATTTAAAAATAACATGTTAAAAAGCTCAATGAAATTTAATTCTAATTTATTAATCTCATTATACATTTAATATTCAATAAACTATTTAATTGAATAAATATCAATATAATAAAATCTTTTAATAGATATTAATTAATATAGAATATTGATTAATAAAATTAAAAAAATTAAAATATTTTACTTAGCTAACATTTAATTTTCTAGAGTGCATTTGTGAAAGATAATTGTTGTATCAACAGAAAATTGATGGAAGATAACTAAATATGCAGTATTAATTTATAAAATTAAAAGAATCGACTAGAATCGATAATAAAGTCAAAGTTTAGATTTTTTTTTTTTTTTTGTCATTAGGCCTTTTATTTACAGCAGAACTAGAAACGAGACCAGAATCAGACCGAAATCAGTGAGTCTAAAACCCACACAAAACAAATGGATCGGTTCTAATTCCAATTCTGAGTATTCTCGATAATCAGAATGGTCCTTCGGGTTCAATGAACCGGTCAGGTATACCTCGCAGTCAAACGGAAAGGTCGAATCATAAATTCTCTCCTCACGGCCCAGTACTTATGGGCCTAGTGCTTTTTCAACTATAGAATGAGAAACCCAATACTTATGGACCTAATCGCTCGCATATCAAGAGAAATAGTATCAGCTCCTGCAATAGAAGGCGAAACCACTATGGCTTCTACTGTGTGGCTCGACTGGTGCTGCCCATCGACATTCATGCGATCAATATTCCGTTCTTCCTCGGAGTTTCATTTTTTTTTTTTTCATTTTTTGTGTGAATTCTATAATTTCATATCGAGATCATCTACATAATAGGTTTATTTAATTTATACCTTCCCGTTTTTTTATTTTTTTTCATCTTAATTTCTGTTAATTCCCATCCTTATTGAAGCTTAATTTTATAGGAACAATTACATGTTGATACCTAAATTATGAAATCAAATTTCAGTTATTCTTTTATATTTGTTTTAGATTTCTTCATGGAGAAATGGACCGTTGATTTGGATATAATGTCAATTTATTAAAGCTTTGTGTTAGATTGAGCCTTGAGGAACATTAACTCTTAGATCCTAAGTTTATCATTATTGTATATGTTGTTGCAAATTCACTTGGCATGACTGTGATTATAATGAACGTTGTTGACTGATGATGGTATTCATTTTGCTTTTTTATTCTTTCTATATTGGGTTCATTTACAAGATATTGTAGGTGTTACTTCTGGAAGTTGCTATTAAAATAAGGAATGTAAGGGATGATAGCCAACATAGTAGTGTACTTTATGACTATGAATCCAAAAGAAGTAGAACAAAGTAAAGAGTATTGATTCAGTGAACTTAAACTAGAATAGGATTAATGTTTTTGTTGAATTGAGCAACTGAAATTATCATATGTTTGTAGTACAGTAGGCACTGGCTTCCAGATGCAAATTCTTGTTGCGTTGTGGTTTTAGTGAGTCTTATGTTTGTGAATATATGTGATTCGCTTTTAGAAGTATTAGGAACAAGGGTTGTCATTTCCACTTAATATGCAGAATAGGGTGTTGGCATTGCTATCTCATGGTTTACAATAGAAGCATTGCACATTATGAGTTGGAAGTGCAAGATTTGATCGTCTTTAAATTCTTTTGTTTTTTCATATTTGTTGTCACCTGATATTATTCTTTAGCTACATTTTTCGTTTTTTTGTAAATGAAAACTACTATGTGATTTTTGTCACTTCCCTCTAACTCTGCCCTAACCTATGAGTTGGAATGTGATTTATAATGGAGTTAAAATATTTTTCTTATAGGAGTTTCATGAATGATTCGTTTCTAGCATGATTCTATGGATATTGTTTGAGAGACAATAGAAAGGTGGATCAGTGGACACAACTAGTAACAAATGGACTTTTTTCATTCAATCGAGGGATGCTTGGTCATCTGAAGGACAGGCATTTCAGAAGAAACTTGATGAATTGGTTACAAATCTAAGTCAACCTTGACTCTAATGTGCGTTGCTTGCTTGTGCAGTTGATCTAGTCTCATCATTTGTGTTTATAATTTTCCTTGTATATGAACATCTCTTGGACTACCATAATAACTAAGAGATTCATCCTCAAGTATGCATATTAGAATCTCGCGCCATATGTATGCAGCTTTGCCTCCCTAGAGCCTGCAATATGTGAAGCCTAGTAGTGCACCCTTTATTTTGTAATCATTCTAACATGGTGAGACATAACTTGATCACATGCAGTGAGCCAATGACTGATCTATGGAGGTGAAACGTTTGAGATCAATTAGGCTTTAGATTTTTTTTTTTTTTTTAAATTTTATTCATTGATATTATCATATACTCCATTTTTTTTAAGTGAATGCTCTTGGAATTTTACTTATCATCATGGTTTTGTTTGCTTTTTTTGTTTTTCCATGGCATGCATTTTGCAAGTTTTATTGAGGAACTTGTCATAATAACAATATTTATTACATTTCTCAATACTGAACCGGCCATGGGGAGGGCACTGATTATCACATTAGTTGTAGGGCCATTCTGTGTGTATATATTATGTGATACATGGTTGATCACTAGGACTATTTTTTACTTCCTAATAAAATAGCATGCCTATACCAACCTTTAGATGGAAAGTCTTCTCGGTTAAGTAACCATATCTACTTTCCTTATGAAACTTGGTTTCGGTTAACTGCAGGCTTAGGGTACTATGGCCAAATTTGCCTTAGGAGTTCCTATAAATTTATTTTTATTTTTATTATTTTTTTTAATTTTGTCCCCGTTAAAAGAAAAGAAACTGCTTTTGCAATATAATTAAAATCTGACATCTGAGATATTTTTCCATGTTTACTTTGAAAAAAATTTCAAAATATTATAATAAATTAAAATAATCGTTGAGGTTATTATTTTCTTACCAATTCTTGTGTTTACTATAGTTGGGTTTACGATTTCCTTACCAATTCTTGTCCTTGCGGTAAGATATCTATCTTTATTACATATATATATATATATTTTTTAAAAAAATTATTTTAGAGGAGCTAAATGTTGGTATGTGACTGTTATTCATTGAATAGGGTGGTGCTTGAGTCACACGGCCAGCGTAGAACTTTTCTATGTTGGTAAGTTCGGTAGGCTTGTTTTGGATTTTAACTCCCATTCCTATTTAAATTATTAAAAGTCGAGTAAACTTTAACGCTGCCAACTAAGGATATTCTGTTTTTGCCAATTTTATTGCTATTCGCCCGAAAATGACGAGATTCTCATTATCTCATGCATTGTGATAATATATGGAAGGATTTGGAGGTGACCAATCCAGGAATAGAGTTGTTTTGGATGTGTGAGCTAGCTATCGCCTCAAATCCCTATAAATCATTTTGATTCTCATCAATTTTTCAAATTCAGGGTTAACTTGTCTTTCCATTTTATTGTTTTATTGCAGGAATTGTCAACATGGTGCTTAAGAAGACTACAACGAAGATGACTCAGGGAGAGAATGGTCGCCATTCTTTTACAAAGCGCCGATCTAGCATTTTCAAGAAGGCCAGCGAAGTTTGCACCTTGTGTGCAGTTGAAACTGCAGTCATTCTCTTCTGCCCTGGTGGCAAGGCCTTCTCGTTTGGTCATCCCTGCTTTGATGCAATTATGAATAGGCTTGCCAACCCACGGGATACACATTCTAGTTTTGCTAAGCATATGGCTGAGCATGAGGCAAATACTCGTGCGCATTACAAGCATTATGCAGATGTGGTTCAAGAACTAGCTGCTGAAAAAAAGCGAAGAGAGGAATTCAAAAAATTGAGAAAGGCTCAGGGCCTGCCGTCGTTTTTCAATAAACCCATTGAGCAGCTCAACTTGAATGAGGTGTTGACGATGAAAGCTTATTTGGAGAAAGTTAAGGCAACTCTAGTGAAGAGACTTGTGGAACTTCAGATTAAGAATTTTGGTCTATCTGCAAATTCTGCTGCAGCCAATGGTCCTATTGTTTCTAACCCAAAAGGAATTGGTGCTCCTCCTCATGAATTGCGCTTCCTCTAATGATTGAATAAGACAGTGAGGGGGAGAATTTGGTTTAGTTATCTTGCTATTTGTGTTATTAGATGAGTGATTTCTAGTAATTCTCTCTTTTCGCTGCTTTGATCGAATGGAAATGTACTATCATTGGGCATTTATAAATGTTCATTGAAAATAAATAATTTCCATATTAATAAAGAGCTTTGCTTCAATGTTTGTGAAAGATCTTTATCCCTTAATTTATTGTTTGTATGATAAACCTTTTCAGTTATTCCTGTAAATAAGTTAGAATAATAATTAACCCTGTGGTTAAATATATTGTATGATGTGATGATGATTTGCTATCCGCTGATTAGGGTTTAGTATAAACACTGTTGATTGTTGAATCAGATTATCATAATGCAATTTGTGGATTCTTTTTAACAGGATAGATCTCATGTGTTTTTCTGTATCAAGTGTTTGCTTTGTTCAGATTTCCAGATCTATGAATGTGTTTGCTAATATTTTAACAAAAAAAGAGTGTTGAGGCTCCCACTTCTTTCTTGGCTTGGCTATAGAATGGATTATAGTTTTGTGCTCTCTAGTATACAGGTTGGGCTGATGTTTGTTCGTTCATTGATTTAGCGGTTATTTTCTGCCTCAAAGCCAAGCTGTTTGTGCTTCATTTTTGTGTCGCCAACTTCAATAACATTTCTCATTTCCAAAAATGTCTCCAGTTTGTTGGTCTCACTCCTCGTGTACTATATCGGTAATTGTTTGGGCTTTGGGCTCTTGGATAATAGTCTGGAGATTGAGATTAGAGATGTATTCTTGGGTTTGGTTTTATGTTGAGTGTGAGTGGGTGGCCTCACGGTATGAATTAGTTCTAAGATAAATTAAGTTTTTCCAATATTATTTTAATAAAAATTAATTCTTTGCCAATAAAAAAAAGATGTGTTTAACTTTTTTTCAATAACCATTTTGAAATTAAACTATAGTTCTTCTCATAAACAATCAAAAAATTAGATTAAAACTGCTACTAATCTAATTTTACACAAAAATGACGAATCATTAGATGTATTTAACTTACATCAAATAAATTTTTATATCAAGTCGATCTTAGTCAAATTCATTAGAAGTTCTTTTTTTTCCGCATATATATAGATTCTGTCTAACTGGGATATGTTTAGACGGGCAAAATATAGGCCTGGCCCATCTCTTTGAAAGCTATTTTTTAATTTTTTTTTTATGACTTTTACATGTTAGGCCCGAAATAGCACTAGCCCAGTGGCTATTTTAGCATTTGCCCGGAAGAGAGAGAGCAGTAGTTGTAGTAGCATTTGTATACCGGCAACGGATCGGCTCATTAAGCGCAGGAAATAGAAACGCGAGGTTGTAAAAATGGCGTCGGCGATGATGCGATCTGGTCTTCGTAATGCTCTTCGCGGCGGCTCTAAGTTCTCTGCTTCTCCCAAGAGACGCTTTTCTTCCTCTGCTCATCATGACGAAGCTTGTAAATCTCTTATCTCTCTCTTTATTTATATATTCAATTTTGATTTCATTATTAGTCTTTAGGATCAGATTTCGATTTAACTATACGGGTTTTTTTTATTCTATTCCTTTTAAGTTCGATTATCGTTAAGCTGCGAGCACGTTAGGGTTCCAAATGGATTATCGTATTTGATCTTTTTCATTCCCTAGGGTTTTTCTTGTTTTTTTAATAGTTGAAAATTATTGATTTGCTCTGTTATTATGCTGTTTGGTTAATGACAAATGCGGGGAATGAGCAAGGATTGGAAATTGGACTTTTATTATCAAGAAATCAATTTTCAATTGGGATATTCTGATATTTCAGTTTGAGTTTTCTTGTACTTATTGGATTTGTCTTTTTTTTTTTTTTTTTTTCCATTTTGGTTTATTTAATGTGGTTGATTTTGTGATTATTTTTCTTTCAATAAAATTCTTCAGATGAGTTGGCAGAGGCATCAAAGTGGGAGAAGATAACCTATTTGGGCATTGCTACATGCACCATCTTAGCTATTTACAACCTATCAAAGGGCCATCCCCACCATGAAGAGCCTCCCGTAAGTTTTCTGTTCGAATGAAACTTTTATTCTTCAATTGTTGTTAAGATTGATTTTTCTAGGAGTTTCTTCTGTCTCAAATTGACATGTCTTGGTGGAGTAGAAAGCTTCTGGTGGTTCCTTGGTGACTCTGTATTGGATTAGATTTTGCGTGCTGTATGCTTTTGGAATCTGACTGTTGTCTGCTCAATTTTGTGTATACTCATGCAGGCATACCCATATTTGCACATTCGCAATAAGGAGTTTCCCTGGGGTATGTATTTAATGAGTTATTACTTGTCTGATTTGCTTTCTGTCTCACTAAAAATAATAATAATTTTTTAGTATTCTTATTTGAATTGAATTTTCATCATTTGGATAGAGCTTGTTGATTGTTTATTGAGTTCCCAAAATATGCCACTTTGTTAGCTGTGTACACTGTGCACCCAGTTTGTAGTAACATGGCAGCTGACGCTAATTTGTGAGGGAGCTTTTAACTTCACCAATGATGAACAACAATGCCCATGTAATTGTGGCATCATGTCTGAAGTGTAGAAAGGTTGATATTGCTTTCAGCATGCATGCTTCTGTTATGATGGAAAATACTGCCCAACGTTAAGTTGTCTGTCCTTTATGAGGTTAACATCTGGTGGTGGCTGGTATTGTTTTAGGGCTTTGGCTACATATAAAGTACACAGATATTTCTTGTGGGCAAACTGAAGCAACCCCTCTGATCAAATGAGGGGAAGTGCAGTTCAGTTTGTTTACTAAAGACTTTTTTTTTCTCCATCATTGGAGATCTGTTACAATTAAGGTGCTGTTCCACAGATAATTCTGTGCTTATTTGTGAATTCAAACTTCTAGTGGCATCACTGAAGGTTGATTCATGGAGGCAATAAACAAGGCTTTTAGAAATTAAAATGATGTAAATTAGGAAGTTTACATTTTTGCAGATGATTATGTTATGAAGCAGATTGTTTGGTTGTATTAGCATTACGATTCATAGCTTATAGGTATTATTGTCATCTATGTTGCCAAAACGTCCAGCTTGATGTTTGGTCTTATGGATAAGTTGAACTTCAACTCCAATCAAAATGCCCCCATGAAGTTGGAGGGGTTGTTTTATGTTGCATGTTTTAAGTTGTTACCTCCTGTTTAAGTGTTGTATGAGGCCTTTCGTAAATAGTTAAATTCTTTAAATATGTTTCCATGTGATTATTATAACTGATCGTATAATTATCGTTTGTGTGTTAAATCTAGATTGGATGCTTGATTGTTTTTATCTCATATGCTTTTCCCCCTTGATATGCAGGACCAGATGGGCTGTTTGAGACGAAGAAACATTAAGTATTTGATGGCTGTTACATGAAGATATCTTAAGTTACCCTCTTTTAGTGCCTTGTCTTGTGTCAGCAATTAGACTACCTCGGATGTTCAAGGAATTTGATGCTAGCATTTGCATTCCAATAATGTGGAATTTGTGATTTTGCAGTAAACAAAGTTGTTCAGTGCCTCTCTCCTATTTTTCTCTCACTTGTGCGCGGCTTGCTGCTAAATAAAAACTGACTAATGATATCTGGTTTCTCTTTGCAATTTTTGTTGATCATGGATTTGTTAGCGAGTCCATATTCGATGGTAAGGGTTTGGAGCCATTAAAGTAGTTTTGCCATATGGAGTTCTTGCTATTGGGTGCCTATGATGCCATTCAGTAGAGTTTTGAAAGAAAATGCAATGGTAACTTGCAAAAAATGTTTATTGTAATGGGCTTCGTATTGGGACTTGGTGATGAAAACTACAAAACAGAAGTTTACAAACTACTGTTCTACCTGAAGTCAAGCCTAAAAGGGAAGGAAAACAAGAAAATATTTGAAATGAGAAAAGAAAATTAACACCAATTTTCTTCGATACTCGCTAAAGCTCAATTTCTCCAATTTGAAGAGATAATATGGTTAAAAGTAGTGAGGAAAGCAAAAGGAGTAATCCTCTATAATCGATAGGGTTCTGATTGGGTAATACAATTCTCGTATTCAAACCTTATTCTTAGCCCCATAATTTACCCAATACCTTATTGGGTAGAGAGGCATATTCAAACTCAATGAATTTGGATATACTCATAGATACTCATTATCTATGGATAACGCAAATATCCCTTTATTCATATATTTAAATTATTTAGAAAATTAAATTATATTGAATCAATAAATAGGAAAACTAAAAAAGAATGAAAATATCCTTCTATTATTTAAATTAATTTAAATTATTCAATTTACTCTAAATTATTTAAATTAATTTAAATTACAATTATTTTACTTTATTTAAATATTTCATACTGCAATTTAAAAAAAAAATTAATTTTCAAACTTCAGGGTTTGGGTATCGGGTTTGTGTACTACAGAAACCCAGAAGTTCGGATTGGGTTCGGATCATAATAAAAATACAATACCCAAAACAAATCTTTCAAATTTTAACCAAACACTGTTCAAACCCAATCAAAACCCTAAAAATTAGGTTTAACTGGATTCAATTCTGGGCTGATTTTGCCATCCCTAATCCTCTGGCTTCGTGAAGCACACTACCACCGTGGACTCGGAACTCATTATCTCGCTCTCTATGTAATGTAAACACGCTAACCAGTTAATTGTTTCTACAAGTAGAAATAAATGAATTTGCATCTTAAGTTGCAAGGTGAACAAAACAAAGTCTCTTTCCAAAACCATTACAAATAATACTAATTAATAACAAAGGAAAATAAAATGTGGCGGGGCATATTTTCAAATAAAATGTAGCAGCACAAAACATTGGCAAGCCATATTTTTCAATGCATCATATGTTCATTGGCTCAGGAACAGAGGAAGTTAATATATCCAATAGTGAATTCTGAGGTTCTAACTCGTCATGCCACAGCGGAAGTGTTTCGCCAGGATAGTAGTTTCTTGTCACTCCCTCTGAGTTAATCTGCAAAAAGGCCACATCATATACAAAAAGTTAAGTCATTTCGCGTGCTTTGGAAATGAGAAATTGCTATATTGCTTGCTCCTGAAAATCTTACAATGACAGTGCGCACAACACCACCGCTGGCCCCATCTCTTGCCATGGCCAGGGAAACTGCCTTTACAACTAATTGCTGCAATGCATCAAAGAACTTCTATAGTCAATGCTTAGGCCCAAAGTTATTTGCAAATATATGTTTCACTACTTTGTAGCTCAGTTCTTCCATCGAAAAACCAAAATCCATCTTTCATTAGGAGAAGAGGATGCAACGGGACAGGAGGGGGAGTGAAGGTAAGAAACTAAAAGACTTTCATACGCATTTTAAATTTGCACTTCGCCAGTCAAACTTAACCCTAGCAATGCAGCAAAGATTCGATTTGAATAAAATATAATTTCACAAATCCAACTACGGATGGAGATTAATCAAACGTCAAAATTGTTCATCACAAATCCGTTCTGAGGTATTAAATAATTTTTTCATTTGCATTAACAGCTACATACCTCAGCTTCATCTTTTGTCATTCCTTCTTTCCATGCTTGATCAAAGAATCCATACAAATAAGTGGAGCCAGATCCTGAAAATCCCATCATTATGTCAACCGGTTTCACATAATATTAACATTGCACTAACAATATTTTCTATTTGCATAAATTATATTTAAAAATAGAATCCCAAAATCACAGGACGTTACTTGTCAAAGCACTAGGCAATTCAAAACTGTGTTGACGCTCAAAGAAATATTAAGAAAAATAGATAAATTGACAAGCCAAGAGCAAATAACTATTTCATTCAACTTAAAAGACAAAACTTCAAGCCAAGAAAATATTAACCATTATGAAACAAGAAAGCAGGCTATATATAACATAGTACATAATAATGAAGTTCGGGGTAAATCTAGATCAGATCAAATGCACATGTAATGGAAAATGTGATTAAGCTACAACATCAAATCTGGTGCATGAAAATCCCCTGCTTTGTGAGGGTTTAGACCATTAGAGTATAGAGGAAATATACACCTCCTATAGCAAAAGGCTGCTCTATTATTGTCCCACCAAGAGGAATTCCATAAATTTTACCACCCTCATACTTGTCCCATCCACCAACTATTATGCCGGTTTGCAGCATGTTCTGCAATATGAATTATAAAAGGTCAAGCATGAGCAGGAAAACTCAAAATTGTGAACATTTTGAAGTAAAAAACCACAACTTAACAGGGAAACCAAAGTAGCAAACCCATAAACCCCCCTCCTCCCCAGCTTTTTCCTTTTTGCTCTCTCTCACTCAAAAGTAAAGTAAACATAAACCTTATTGTTATAAGATAATAGCCTGACAAGATTTGCAGCAACTTTGACAGTTGCAGGCTGCCCTAGCTGTATGCTGTACAAAAGAGTAATTTGTTATTCAGAAAATGCAAACGTACAAAGACAAGAAAACCATGACATGATTAAGATCCTGCAAAGTCAGCACTAAGTGCCAACAGAAGTAAAACATTCCAATCTCACTATAAATCCTCGTACGACAAAATTGTAGAGTAACAATAAGGTCATTATATTATTATTTAAACTTTGATGATCATCCACACAAGCCATTTAGTTACTGTCTATAGACAAGTTGAGAAGTAATGGGCCACAGAACATTCATCAGTAGCTAAAACTTTTCATGGTGTCTGCTAAAATGACTCGTACTCTAAATGAAACCAGAATGCATACACTTATTAATGAAGAGATAAAGCTCCTTTAAATAAATGAATCAAATTTTCCAGGAGCAATGCAACTTTGGATGTCATTATAATTCTTGCAAAGGGCCACCTTTTATCAATATTCCATAAGAATTTAGTATTATTTACTTACATACAAACGTTGGAATCTAGATAAAAAAAATGACTTGAACCAAATTCCACATTTCTGGTTGGAAAATATATATATATATATATATATATATAACAGAGGAAATAAATAGATCAAAAGCTAATTAGAACTGATGAACAAACCAGCCATAGTGTAATTAGACTACTGACAAAAGGAAGGATTATCAAAATCCATAAATGCCAAGGCAAAAAATATAACAAGAAAATTAAAAAAGCACTCACGTGTGTTGATGAAGAAAGTAACGGACGTAGTCAGATACAATTTGGGAATCTGCAGCCTGCAAAAGAAGAGAGCATAAAATTACTATTCACAGAAACCACCATAGTAACAATAATCATCTTCATTTAACTGCAATGAGTAGAGAAATAAGGATAGACACAAAGTTAGGGAAGAGAGATGGAAATAATACCGATCCAGAACGGCAAATGTAAACATTGTCGGTGAGCTGAGTGATTTTGTCAGACGCCCTATTAGCAACATACATTCCTAAAAGAGTAACACCGCAAATTTATAAAATTTCATCAAACTCAAAATCTACGAACTTTTGTTTAGAACTTGATTGAGAGAATACTTCCACAACCAATTGATCAAATCAAAGCTTTATCAGAAGAAAAAAAGGTTGAAAAAGTACCAGTGCTGGTGCGAGAGTCGGCGCCGAGGACGACGCCGCCGTTAAAGGTGACGCCGATGATAGTAGTACCCATGGAGTGCGGAGCGTTGAGATCCATTAGCTTGGTAAAAGATAAGCAAAACTTAAATCAGAAAGAAGAAGGATCAGTAAAGCAAAAGCAAAGAGCGGAAGAGGAGGGAGAGGACTTCTGTAATCTCTATTCCTTATGCCTGGGAACTGCCTTTCTCCTCAAGCCTATTCTCTTCTTCAGAGCAATTGGTTGGTTCGACCGGTTTTTGCTAACCGAACCGAATATTTACAATCCAAATTCAAGATATTTTTAAAAAATTAGGAAAAAGGGTTAAAACTTTATGGGCAGAGAACTCAATAGCGTTTAGGGTGAAAAAATGGCGCCTTCAACTACTCCTCGAGAACCTTGAAGATTGAAAATAGCATTAAATCTTTAATTGCTCCAATGGTAAAATATAAGTTCTTTTAACGGAACTTGAAAGCAAAGTTGGTTCACAGGATGCAGCAAACTGTATAACTTTACTTTAACTGATTGAATTAGATAGGTCAACTATGTATTTTGAGAACTCCTTTTGCTTTACATTAAATCTTTGTTGCTTATATGAGATTGTGCTCCAACAACATTGCTTACTCTCAAGTCACTTGCAGGAAATATGAGAGAAAATTAAAAGAATAAAAGGGAAAATCTGACTTCTTGTATTTCAAATGCCAGAGGTTAGGTTGTCAAATTCAGGCTTAGGTAGAATTTCTGTTTCAGATTTCAGAATCATTTTACGTTTCGCGAGGATTTTTAGGTTTCATTTATGGTTGCAAACCCAAAACAGAGGTCATGGTAAAAGACAAGGTGGCATTTCTCTTTCAGTATTGAAGCTTGAGAGGATAGTATACTTGCATAGATGACTGAAAACTTACGTATTCAAACTGATACTTAAGTCTGTTCTAACGTTGTTATTTGAACTGTTGTTAAGAAAAATTATGTTCAATAATTTTATTGGAAGCCAATCTTTAAATGTGAATTTGGCATATTACACTCATAAAAATTCATCAGTTTTGGTGCCTGATAAGCATTGCGATTGAGCTATACAGTTGCCAAACTGCGTTTACAATGTTCAAAGGATGGTCGTCTGAAACCATGTTTCATCCTCAAAGCCAAATAAACACTTGTGTGTGTGTGTGTGTGTGTCTATATATATACATCTATATATATATATATATCTATATATATATATATATATATATATATATATATATATATATATATATATATATATACCAAATAGAAAAAATAGAAGCTGTGGGAAAATTTGGAATCTTTTATTACTATATATCAAAACCTTAACTAATTTTCTAAACTTAATTTTGTCTCAATTAAGCATACACAACAGTAACTGTGATTGAAATAAAGCAAATAATAACCATAGAACCCTATAAATTGGCCTGATTATCTCAGGGACAATAAAAAAAAGTACAAAATCTTTACGACAAGAATATTTGGTTGCATACACTATTACCTAGTAGAAACGTTACTCAGCTGCATCATCCACACCATTAATCCCTTGGTTCCCCGTTTCTGGCAAAGTTCCCAAATCTGTTCGTGCCTCTTTTTCTTCTTGAGAAACTGAAGAATTGGATGAATCATTCTGAGATGAATTATTTGAGTCATTTTCATTGACATCAGTGTTGCTATCAGTGTTTGAGGGTGCTTCTTTCTCTTCTTGGGATGTTGAAGATCCGGAGGAACCAACTTGTTCTTGGTTTGCATCTGTACTGCCATTTGTATTGCTATTTTCATCATTTGTGTTGCTTTGAGCTGAACTGTTATTGTCATTCTGGACAGCATCACCGCTGTTAGAATCAACCTGCTCTTTTTGGTTTGTGTCTGAACCGCCATTTACATTGGCATTGTCTGTGTCATTCTGGACTGCATTATTCTCATCATGATTCCGGCCCGAATCACCATGGTCATTTGTGCTTGACGTGATGTCAGATTGTTCCTTTTGGCCAGCATTATTACCCTTTTTGTCTGTGTCCGAGGACACATGAAATTGTTCCTTTTGGCCAGCATCGCCATTGCTATTTGAACCTGACAATGTGTCTTTCCCTTGGGAATTGGAAGAATCAATATGTTCCGTCTGCCCTGCCACATCTGTATTTGTTGGTAGGACAATTTCTTGATTTCCCTCTCCAGAATTACTATCAGACTTTTCACCTTGAACAGAATCATCATTTTGGCTTCCTGATGAAGGTTCATTGGAGTTGACAGTTTGTTCATTAGACACAGTGGACTCTGAATTGCTAGAATCTGTTGATTCTTGATTAGTTGACTCTACATTCTCAGTTGTAGTGGAAGGCGTTGCATTTGAATCTGATTGCTGCACACTGGCATCTGAGTCAGATTTGTCAACAGAAGAATTGTTAGAATCTGTTGATTCTTGATCAGTTGAGTCGACATTCTCAGTTGTAGTGGAAGGTGAAGCATTTGAATCTGATTGTTGGCTGCTGGCATCTGAATCAGATTTCTCAGTTTGATCCTGCACAGCATCATCTGCAGCTGACTCTTCTTTTGACATTGTGTTATCTTGTGTTTCACTTTGATTCTTCAGAGATGAATCATTAGTTTCTGAAGCAACCAGAATGGAGTTAGAATCCACCTGCTGCTGCTCATTTGAATCTGTTGCTACTGTGGATGAATCATGGGAACCATTCTCTGACACTTGCTTACTATTTTCATTGCCACCCTCTTCATTACCTGCATTGTTCTTCTCCATCGGTTCATTTTCTGTTGCATTTGCAACTTCATTTTGATTAACATCAACTACGTCAGTGGTATTTGTTTTACTGTCATCAAGCTCATTCTTCTCTTTGTTATCTACCTTTTCCACATCATTAGTTTTCTCGGAATTACCTTGCTCTTCTCCAGGTGTTACATTTTGAGTATCATGGACAACTGCACTGGAAGCATCATCTCCCTTGTAATGCTCTTCTCTTGCCTCCTTACTATGTTCATCATTTCCATCGCTAACCTGATCTTCTGTTGAACCTGAATTTTCAATTTTATCTTCCGTCTCTTTAGTTTCATCCCCATCGCTTTTGTCCACAACTTCTTTAATTTCTGCTCCCTGACTCTCCTCTGCACTTTCCTTCTCTTTACTCTCATTTCCTTCACTCTCTTGTTTCGCCGTATCTTGACTTTCAGTCTCTTCATTCTCCTTTCCTTCCTTTTCCCCATCTTTAATATCGGTCTCTTTACTCTCTACATTTGCTTTTTCTTCACCATCATCATTTACTTTGTTCTCTTCATCACTCTTATCTTCACTAACATTCTCCTTGTTTTCTTCAGCCTCCTCTCCATCAGTTCCTTTGTTCTCTTCATTACTCTTATCTTCATTAAGATTCTCCTTGTTTTCTTCACCCTTCTTCTCTCCATTAGTTGAATCCCCGCCATGCTCAGTTCCATCTTCAGTTTTATCATTAAACTGATCTTCATGAATTTCACCATCTCCGTCCCCAGTGCCAATGTTGCCATCAAGCTTAGTTTCTTCTTCATTCTTGTTTTCATCTTCGTCCTCTTTAGGTCTCACATCTCTAACGACAGTTTCCTCGGCTCCAGGAAGGCCCTTTCTCCCCACTAGCTTCATCATCTCATTCCTACTTTTCACACTATCCTCATATGCCACTTTCTTGTCGTGAGAGTGCCTGATTTGGTAAAGCAGCCAGATTCCAACACCAAGCAGAAGACATATTTGTAAAGCATGCTTTACCTTAAAACCTTTTGATCTCTGGCTCCTGCGTGGTGATGTCCGGAACATGATGCTTTCACCTTAACCCCCCGCGATTATTAGCTGCTTGCTTAGTCTAAAGCAGTAACAAATTAATTAAAATCAATACATTCAAAATCAGCAAAACAACTATTTTCATTCCATTGTTATATATCATGATCAAACCTCTAAGATAGGTAAAACTGATAACAAATATTAACCAGCAGCAGTTCAACGAAAGATAATCTGATCTGTAGAGAAAGTTTAAAGATCGAAACAGAACAAATACAGAACAGAACAGAGTTGCTTAAACTTATAATTATTTAAATGACAAAACAATTAGTGCCTCCCATCAAGACAAAAATCCATCAAATCAACAGCTAGAGAGGACGTACACTATTCAATTTCACATTGGCAAACATGTAGAATGAATTCAATTTCATACAAATCATTCCCATTCATGAATTAAAACCAATCCACTTCACAAATTAGACAAAATAAACTTGTTACCTAAGAGATCTAATCAATCCTAACTTCAAATTTGAACTAGGAATGGCAAGAAATTAATTAGGAAAGAAACTTACTGGGAGAAAACAGAGCCACTAGATTCTGCAACAATGGAAACAGACAAAAAATAAAACAGACCCTTTTATTTGGAGAACAATGTAGCCAAAAATGAATAAAGATTTAGACACTGGAAGTGTGAATATAAATAGCAATGCTAAAACTGTGATCTTTTTTCCGCTGAAAAGGCCTTTATACTCTCAGATTGGATCTGGTAAGCCAAAGAAAGGAAACAGAGTTCGCCAAGACCACAAATGCCTTTTATTTATATGGAAAGAAAGTATTAATAATTAAAATCATGATGTATGTCTATACAGTGTATTAACCATCACTTAAAGCGCGTGACACTTACGTACATTACACGATGCCGTTTATCAGTAGGTTATTTCCAAAAGGCGTCGTGGCAATTCTACTTCTGTTCCAGAAACTTGCTACGTGTCCTTGACAGTCCGTGACCCTAATTTAGCATATTCCTATTCTTATCTCTCTCACGCTCGCTCGTCATATCATCAAGTGGTAACCGAAGAAAATATATCGTTTCCAAGTTTACCGTTCAGTCCAGCCATGGCTTCGAAACTTCTAGCTTCTGCTTTCAGCCGAACTTTAGCAAGGACCACCGCCACTGCCGCTTCTCGTGGCTTATCCACCGCCGCGGCAGCCGTGGCAGTTCCATCACTGGAACCGGATGAGGATCAGGGAGTCATAACAGTCAAAGGAGTGAAAATCTCTGCTCGGCCTCTATACCTAGATATGCAAGCAACTTCTCCGGTGGACCCCAGAGTCTTGGATGCTATGCTTCCATATTATCTTGCGCGTTTTGGAAATCCTCACTCCCGTACTCATCTTTACGGCTGGGAGTCCGATTCTGCCGTGGAGACAGCCAGATCTCAGGTGGCGGAGCTAATCGGCGCGTCTCCTAAAGAAATCGTTTTTACTTCGGGAGCCACGGAGTCTAATAATATTTCGATTAAAGGTGTTATGAAATTTTACAAAGAGAAGAAACGACATGTCGTTACTACTCAAACGGAGCATAAGTGCGTGCTTGATTCTTGTCGCCATCTTCAACAGGAAGGTTTTGAGGTCACTTATCTACCTGTAAGAAACGATGGGATTGTTGATTTGGAAAAATTGCGTTCTGCTATTAGGCCTGATACTGGATTGGTGTCGGTTATGGCAGTGAATAATGAGATTGGTGTAATTCAACCGATGGAGGAAATTGGGAAAATTTGCAAGGAATTTAATGTTCCATTTCACACCGATGCTGCCCAAGCACTGGGTAAGATTCCAATTGATGTGGAGAAATGGAATGTTAGTTTGATGTCATTGAGTGGACACAAGATATATGGTCCCAAAGGAATTGGAGCTTTGTATATGCGCAGGCGACCTAGAATTAGAGTGGAGCCCCAAATGAATGGAGGTGGACAAGAGAGAGGGATACGAAGTGGGACTGTGCCCACTCCTTTGGTTGTAGGAATGGGTGCTGCTTGTGCATTGGCGAAGAAGGAAATGGAATATGATGATAAGAGAATTCGGGCTTTGCAGGAGAGGTTATTGAATGGAATTAAAGCTAAACTCGATGGAGTTGTGGTAAATGGTAGTGTAGAGAGGCGATATGCTGGGAATCTGAATGTTTCTTTTGCTTATGTGGAAGGGGAGAGCTTGTTGATGGGATTGAAGGATGTGGCTGTCTCTAGTGGGAGTGCCTGCACTAGTGCGAGTTTGGAGCCTTCATATGTGTTGAGAGCATTGGGGGTGGATGAAGATATGGCGCATACTTCAGTAAGGTTCGGCATTGGGAGGTTTACCACAGAGGAGGAGATTGATAAGGCTATTGAGCTTACAGTGAAGCAGGTGGAAAAGTTAAGAGAAATGAGCCCACTTTATGAGATGGTGAAGGAAGGGATTGATATTAAGCAGATCCAGTGGGCACAACACTGATAGACGATTACAGGGAGCTACAAATATAAAGTAACTGAGCAGTTTGGAAAATGGATTTTATCCTGGATGAAGACACCCGATCGAGCTGGAGCTGTCCAAACGCACGGCTTCTGATAGATGGGTTATTATACAGGTTCCTACTTTCTGCTGTACTTGTACATGCTCTTGAGAAGTTTCCTAGGTAAACTAGGTAGAATTTTGGTCCTAGTTGTTTTCTTAAACTTAAAACTGTATGGAATTATCTTCTGTATGAGCATAACATGGTTTAAGAACAGGAATAATAAGGTGTGCTTCTGTATGAGAAAGTTATTTTCTGTTGTATCTATACCTCGTTGATTTCTCTTATGGTGCTATGCTTAATTCACGTGCTATGCTTTATTCACTCGTGAATAGATTATATTTGCATTGTCTCTTTGTATAGCAGAATGGCCATAAGATGTTAATATTGGAGCATCTCCAACGCTAACGTGGATTGTGACTGATTTGTCACGTGGAATAGAATGTGTGAATGTTGACGTGACTAAATGTTTATTTGTAGATAATAAGTTTTAAAAATCTCTCTCCAATGCATTAGTTTTAAATCTTCTTTCATTCTATTTTTTTCTGTCGCTTTTCTAGGCCCACAATTCAATATACAACCAATCACTAAAGAGTAATAAATGCTCATATGGTCTAATAGACCCTCTAGAAATAGAAGGTATAGTAGACAATGTCTTTTTTTTTTTTTTTGACACCATAGCTTGACATCCAAAATAGACATTAGCATTGGAGAACATTTTTTTCAAAATTTCTTTTCATTTTTCTGGTGTGGTGTGACAATTAAATAAAAACAATCCACATTTGCATTGGAGCATTGGAGATGCTCTTACCAATGCATGAGGAACAGATTGCAAAAGATCAGGCCAATTCATGCATTAAAAAATTGTCTAAGTTGCTAATATGTGCACATTTAAAATGCATATGAAATTTATTAGCACTTTTCTTTGTTTTAGAATTTTCATTTCCCTGTTTCGTATTTTCCATCAAAGTAAATTAATCAGAATCAGGAATGAGAGTCGATGGAATGCAAAATAATTGGTTTTGCAAAAATGACCCTAACCCTAATTGGATTGTAGATTAGCTAGGAGAGTATTGAAACGAGTGAATTAATAGAACATAATTCAACCAAACGTGGGGTTGAACCTTCTGATGACACAGTTAGGAAATAAAGACCGATAAACTGGTTCTTTTATTACTCAAAATTCTGGAATCTCCAATCTGAAATCTGACTCTAAACAGGAATTATATAGATGTAATAATAGAATAAGGATTCAAATGTAAAATCGTGCTAGAATAATGTCCTACATAGTAATCCTAATTGAAAAAGTACTTGACTACTCTAAATAAAGTCTAACTTAAATAAAATTTAAAATAACCGTAATTGGGAAACTGAATAGTGGTTGCAACAATATCGTGATAACTCTGAACTTTTTGCATCAATAATACATGGAAGACATGGTATATGTTGCATGATATTGTAAACAACCCAATTTGATTGTTATTACTTGCTATTATATTTAGTGAAGGAGCTAATTTATGATCCCTTACATTGAGACACAGAGACAAAGTGAGATATCAGACGGTATGTTTCTGTAAGGGTGATTTAATTCATAGATGTTGGCTTTTAGTGCTTATGCCTGTAAATGTTGCACATCAAATTGGAAATTGGAAAAAAGACGCAGAGACTTATAAACAGGTCGCAATGCAAGTATGTTTTGCTTTTTATAATCCAGAAACCGGATAGAAAATGTGGATGCACTTGCATTCAACTGTTAGAGCTGCAGGTTGGCACTGACCAACAAATGGGACAGTTGGATGGAGAACCTAGGATCTCTCCTGCATGTTCTTGGATTGCTATTGGTTAGAAAACTTGAACTGCCTTCTATTTAGTTCTCTAATTTTGTTCATATAGGCAAGTGGCGTAGTTTTTGCATCCTGGACTCATGTGAAAGGAGAAGTGAAGGATATTTTTGTCTTGCATACAGTTAATGGAAGAGCTATGAAAAGCTTGAACCCTTGATTGTAGATATTTTATTTTTTCTGGTTTTGAGATGAATCCATCCCTTGACCATTCTTGTTATTTCATTATAGAGGCAATTGGATTGAACAGTAGCATCTGAGGTTCATATTGCCTATAACAAGGTGCAATTGCATTGTGTAGGAGAGAAAAATCAAATATGATTGGAAGAAATTAAGTTACATTTGAAACAGACAAATAGGTTGCTGCACTTTTTAGGAAATAAGATACTCTTAGGTGCATTTCTTTTTCTCAGATAGTGCATTCCCTATTCACAATGTAGGGCAATCTTTTTGTACATGGACCCTGGAATTGGTATCGTACATGGGTGTACGTCCAGAGGCGAGTCTTAGATGCCTTCCACTGATATGAAGGCTTGAGGTGCCATACCCATGTACAAATGTACAAGTATAAAGTTAGCATTTTCTCCAAAATGAAAAATCAAAGTAGATCTCCACAGTAATTTACTGTTTTATCACTATACTCAGAACAATTCCTATATGTATTTGCACTGCATTTTATTAGTTTTAGCTACACTGCATCTTGTGTGGTGCCACTTTATTAAGTGACCTTTATGAATGCCATACTACCCTTCTACTTTGAAGAGGTTCTATATCACTTTCTTTTGTAATGCTGTCTTCTTTAGCACAGCTAGCATTGCTATTGATTGCATGAGTTTAGCGCTTACCACTTAGCAGCTTGCTGCTTTCGTTCATTCTTTAATGTACTTGAAATTCTTTTGATTTTTTTTTTCTTTTTTGTGGCAAGGGATGTTGATAAGTTGCTATTGACATTTTTGCATGCTGTTTTTGTCTCTAGTTTAGTACTGTTCTTGAGAAATTATTTGTGTGGAGCTACTCTTATTATTAGGTGACTGGAGTCTTGCATCAGGAAAAGATGAGAGAATGTAAAACCATTGATTAAGGTCTCAAAAGGCAACCAAAAGGAGCCTGGGGAGGATGCTGTAATGGAAGTGTCTTCCCCTCTTTACTTTTTCTTCTCTATTTTTGTGCCCCAACTCTTAATGCCTCCAAGAGGAAGTAATCAGGAAAATTACTTGCAATTTGGTTTTAGTATGTTGAAGTTCTTAGAAACTGTAGACAAGCACACTTAACTCTCTTATAAACCAAGAAATATGTCGGAGCCATTTGTTTGAGCTTGGTCCTTTAGTAACATAGCATAAGATCGCTGGGATTGTTCAAGTTATTGCTTTTGATGCTTTTTGAACACGTGAAAGGCACACATGCCCTATTTACACGAGAGATGTGTGAAAGAGCATGTTCGTTTTGTTGCTTGCATGATATGTTGAGGATGGAATAGAAAGGTACTTGCCCTGTGAATTCTGACTTAACCGTGCAATGCTTTGTCGGTTGGACATTGTTTAGTAATCTACTGTTTAGACTCTGGTATGTTGAGAGTTTGTCATTTTCCTAGATATTGGGAGGATCTTGTGGAAGTATTAATTCTGTTTTAATTGTCTCTTATGTATTCATAGGGATAAAGGGAACTGTTGGTGCAATACTTAATGACAAACAAAATTTTCGCCTCAACTTTTTGTTAAACTATGAAAGTCACTCTGCTTCAAAAAAAAAAAAAAAAAAAAAAACTGTGAAGGTCACTTGATAGTTAAAAACTGATGTTGATAGGCATAGTTTGTGCTTGATAGATTCTTTATTTGTGAGCAGCAGCATATTTAACTTGTTTGAGTCCCATTTGTTTGGCCTCAGGTTTTGATAGTTAAAAACTGATGTTGACAAACAGTTTGTGCTTGTTTTTAGTCCTATTTCAGCGAGATAAATTATTGTGTTAGTCTTTGGGCCTAGTAGTGGGGAGGTTGCACATTCAATCAATGATATTGATGTTTGAAATATTTTTGTGCTTAGTCCCACTGAATTGGGCTGGAGCCTAACTTCGGCAGGACAATTTTATTGGGGTTCGCAAATCGCATGAGTGTTTTCAATATTGCGAAGCATATTAGTAGTCTCACGATAAGATCCATTGAGTTGAGACTAAATTAGTATTTAGTCACTCTGATTTGGTGAAATCAATTGTCTTTTCAAAACCAAGTCATTTGGAAACATTCTTAAGAACCTAAAATTTGTGCATATTGGTTTTAAATTTGAATAAAAAGACCAAAATATCTTGTCTTATTTATGGGAAAAGATATTTGGCATAAGTTGTGTTTGGCTCAACTAGAATCGATAGGTGTAGCGTTTATTCAGTTTTCTCATAGTGAAATTGGTGGTACTTTTTTTATTACTACACCTCAAAATAAAAGATTGAAAGCTCTTAGGCTCAAAAATGGAACAAGATTTAGATTTTAAATTTTTTTTAAAAAAAAAGATCATTTAACCCGAATTTGAGTTAAATTAGTTGAATTTACCGTTTTGACTAAGGAAAACTTTCGCTCCTCTCTCAATTCTTGTCTCTCACTCTCCTAGAGCATGGCAGAAAATTTTAAATTGAAGTCCAATTTCAAATAAAATCTTCATAAATTAGCCCAATAAAAAAGAAAAGAAAGACTAAATGGAAGCAAATTTATAAATGCAGCAGAAAATCCAATTTTTCAAAATTTGAAAATCAATTTTATTGTGGCTAATTTCTCAGCTATTTATTGGATTTGAAGGTATTTAGTGAGGCTTTACGATTGGCTATGCGTTATGGCTTTTTTTTTTTTTTTCCTACTATTATAAAATACTTCATTTACGGCTTTCTAATCATTCAACCATTAGTTATTGATATCAATTTTTAATGTTCAGTCGAATTATTTCTAAATTTAGATTCAACATTTGAAATTCAATCCAAACAAACTACCCTAAATCTTCCATGCTTCTTGGAACAAACACTTAGCTGCAGTAATTATGTATTCTCTAGTTGATAAAATTTTGGTTAAGCTCGTTATTTGGATACATAACCTATTGGGATTGGTCAAATTTCAGTGGTCTCGTCTTCTTGTTTGCAGAGGAAAAATATAAAGGAGATGAAAAAGTAATACAACTTTATCACACGTTGCATATCTGAAATCATATTTCTTGCCTGCATAAATGGCTTTCTTTTTAGGTTTTGTATCAGAAGATCAACGAAGACAACACAACGGGCAGAAGGAAATCAAGCCGGTCAGGTACTCTTTCTTACAAGTTTACAATATATATATATATATACATATATAACAAAGGACAGGACAGCTCCTCCTCATGGCTCATAGGTTTGTGTTCCACATCATTCCCTAGTTATTTGGAGAATCTGATCACTTCTTTTATCCCTGTACAATAAACAATTGGCCCCACCAAATTGCCACGTCAGAAGATCACCCACTTGAATGCATCTAGTTGACAAGATAAGAATCGCACTTGGAGAGCTAGTATCCAGTACGCTGATGTCCTTACTTCTATAATAATCAACATAAAATACGTGCTGCATCATGATAAGTGTTAAATTGTATAGAGCAGTTCAATGTGCCAGTGTTAAATTGTAAAATGGTGAATTTATGTTTTTAGTGTTTGTTTATCATTCTTATTTGAAAAAATGATAAGTATTTATTTAAAAGATTAATAGCTCTATATAATTCACTTATTTACTTTACGTGAAAAAAAAAAAAGAAAAGAAACTGTAGGTCTCAATAGGGAAATATTCAAGGGGTGAAAAAAAAAATTTTTTTGAGAATATTATAATCACAGCAACTATTATATCAGTCTCATCGAATAATAATAATAATTTATAAAACATTTAAATACTCAATTTGATTTGCCTCAAAAATACTATTCATTTTTTTCTCTTATGAGTGATACATTTAAAACATAAAGAAAAAAAGAAGAAGAGATGAAAGCTTGAGATGAGAATTTTGAAATTTAAAACAATAAACACAAATCTTTCTCGTACCCAATCAATAATTATGCCAACCATTAATAAAAGAAAATTTTCTTCCGTTGGAGATATAAAGTTAACATTAGAGAAAGAAAAAAGAAGAAGAAATGTGGCAATAATATTGCAACAAGAAAGAGGGAAGAATTTGGCTTTATTATTTTTATAGAAAGTGATCTTTTCAAACTTCAAAGCCCAAGATAGCTTTGAGATCCACTCTTGTCTATAAAATCTTTTTATCACAAGAAATGTATTTTTAATTTTTGAAAAATAAAATTTGAAACACATTTTCCCTCTTAATAAATAAAAAATATTATTTAAAAAAATCTTCTTAAGTGGATATTTGAACAAAGTTAAAAAGATAATTTTGATTTAGTTAGAATAGATATAATTTATCTTTCTATTTTAACAAAATGAACTGAATCCAATTAATTTGGCTAACACATAAATTACATTATTTTCACTTCTTTAAATAGTCTTGGTGATTTTCATTTAGATAAATTTTAGTCTTCAATTTAATAAGATCATTTGAATTAATTTATGCAAAACACCTTAGAAACATACTATATGATAATTTATTTCAATTTATTATTTTTATTTATCATAAAAAATTTGAGGTTATAAAAGCCAACAGAAACTTGTAGGAACTTCAAATTTTATGGGAAGCTATTATGTTTTTAAATTTTTGAAGGTTTAAAATAAATTTTAATTATTTAACAATTGTTTAATTAATGTAATTTCATAAGTTGGAGTATTTGATACATAAATATTGCAAGTTTTAGTATTTTATAGACACAATATTATAAATTGAAGTATCTAATGAAAATAAAAATTAAGAATGATATAAAATTTTACATTTAAATACATATATAAATTTATATTTTAATGAAATATTAATTTCTTGTTTCAAGATCATCCTGAAATGAAAGATATCATTTTTTTTTTATATTTTTATTACGGAACAATACGATCTATTAATGTTATTTTTTTTTTTTAAAAAAAAGCTTATACGATAAAATATTATGCAAATACGCCAATTTTCTTTAAAAAAGTGTCTTATACGATACAATATGATATGAATACGCAATTAATACCGAAAGTGTCTATGTTTTCCAGTAAATGAATTTGGAGTTTGAAAGCAATAAAAAATGTTCGTTAGAATACAACACAACAAGAAACAAAAATGTGAAAAGAGCATTGGGAATCAGAATCGTTTGGCACATTTGGCTGATCAACATCAAGCATTTGCACCAACATTCTCTTTTTTTTTTTTTCATGTTTTGTAGAGATTTTTCCATGGCCACACGTGACTGTCCTCTGTACTTTCCTCTTAATTCTACTTTTCCTTTATACTCTTTTCCAATGGATAATTAATAATTTAATATCAGTCTCAAAGTTTAATGTAGCTTCATGGGGCACCTTACTTTTCACTCGCAAATTTTTTAAAAGTTGAGCTCTTGAGCTTCACACATTTGCTGATTAGCTTTCTTCTTTCTTTTTCAAGCTTTAGCAGATCAAAAAGCCTCCAAAGAAAAAAATTGATTTTAATCACATGTTTTTCCTGTAAATTATCGGTATCCAGACTTTGTTATTAAAGACCTCCTAATAAGAAATCAGTCACAGTTCAAATTTTTTGCCTCTCCCTATAAATACATTTAGTGAGAACCAAACTCAAGAGTTTTTCTATATATTCACCGCCACGACTCATCACATGTTATTTATATTTAGCATTTATCAAATTCAAACCGTTGCGGAGGCTATTGATTTCAAAAGCTTTATGATTCAAACTTTTACTTTTGAGAATTATTGTAAACATTGTCCCAAAGTCAAATCATGCTTCCTTGTATGGTTTAATTATTAGGTTGATTTTATTACTAAAATTTGAAACCAAGCTTAGGTTTCTTAGGTATCCTTTTACCTGTTCCATGAAATGTTCATTTTTTATACATCTAACATGTGAGATTATTATTTTTTTCATTCAACAATAAATTTAAATTATTATGACCGTTTGTGATTTGAACTACTAGCAATTTCAAACTAATAAATGGAACTTGGAATACATATTATGAAATGTTTTATGATACAATTTAGTTAAATAAAAATATTTCATAAAAAACTGTTTTTAAAAAGAGAATATATACATAGGGGATATTTAGTAAAATTAATTATTTTAGTAGTTGTTATGTATTTAGTAATATTTAACTGTTTGAGTAACTTTTTAAAAAATAATAAAAAATAAAATGTTACTTTAACCTTTAAAATCTAATTTAAATAATATATTATAAAGCACCATAAAAATAATATTAGTCAAAACGCTAAAAAAGAATTAAAAAATTATTGCTGCACAATAATAATATATGATTATATGATTTTGTTTAATAATTAAATTTCTTGTTAGTTTTATTTTACAATTAAAAAAATCTTAATTTACAGGAAAAAAAATATTTCACTTTAATAGCAACAACAAATAGACATTTTATGTTGTTCCACCTTAAAGGCTCATTTAGGATTTTGCGCGTATATAAATTATTTTTTTTAATTTTACTCATATTTATTAGATGTTTAGTAGTAAAATTAAATATGAAGTTTTTAATTTTAAGAAGGGCAATTTAGATATTTTACAATGTATTTTTGGAAAATTAACGTGTTACAATTATTTTCTTAATCACTGTAGAAAGATTAAATGTTGTTATTAAATTGAAAAGGAGGGAGTAAAAATTTTAAGGCTAGGAGTGAAAATAAAAATTTAGGAACTTAACAATAAAAAATTTAATTCCCACAAATTTGTGCTTTATAACTGAAGACACATCAAACATATTCTATGATAACTTTCCCAAAAGAGAGGAACACCCAATTGTTTCATCTACAATAGACAATGCATTGTCCACATTTTGTTGTTCCTCCAAAGACTAGTCTTTCCTAAGGACTAGACTTCTTCTACTATTGTTTGATTGATTTGGGTGTTCTCTAAGGCTCCTGTTTAGTCTTGTCTACAAGAAATGTGCATATGACTTTGTGGTAATGACTAGGTACCTATGTAGTAATATTTATTTATTAATATATGCCTTCCTTCCTTCCTTCCTTCCTTCAAGTCCTAAACACAATGATTTTCTTTTTTCCTTCTTCTATCCTTTCACTTCTTGTTAATCAGTACCTGAAAAGAGAATCCTGCAGGCCATTTATTGGCCCAAAGTGGAAGGATCTTTTCCCTGTATACCTTACCAAATATCATGGACAAAGATACATCGAATACATTTATATATGACATTGTAGTTGAATTTTAATCAGTTGTCAATAAATTTTTGATTGCTAATTCAAGTGGCAAAACTCAAAATACCACACTATTTTATGGAAGAAAAGAAAATTTATAATGGTAGCTAGCTAGCTGCACATAGGCATGTGACAGTACCATTTGTGGGATGTTTTGAGAAACTGAAATAATTTGTAATTCCTTACACGCCAAGAAATTCTGAACTCAACCCGGAACCTGGGGTTTGGACAAGGGTCGGATCATCAGGCAGTGAATGACCATTTACGAACTGTTCGATGTATGTATGCATCGTCACTGTTCTTTTAGATTTCTTTAGGATATCGAAATCAAACGGTGCCGTGTTGTGGAACAAGATATAAACTCCAAATCCAAACGGTTCATCCTTTCATTACCAAACTTAATTTTATTCCTCCATTTAGACCTGTTAATCTACTTATTAAGATCAAAATACTACAACAAAAGTTAATCAATTACATGAAACATCCCACGTTTATGGGCTCTGGGGAGAGTTGATATTCGGAATTGGAAAATGGAAGAAAAATTAATCTTCACTAAAATTAATCAGTAATTACATTCTTAAAGAAAAAAAAATGAAAAAAGAAAAAATGGTCACGGGTTGAAGATTAAATTGCCACATTTGCATTTCCAACTCATAGGCTTGTAGTTGGAAGCACCATCTCCTCTCGCATAAGCAATATTTGAGACAGATGAGTAGTTTCTGTTGCCATGATTTACTTGGGGATTTGTAGGCACTTGAATTGCCTCACAATGTCCACAAGAACTACACCTTCTCTCACATCTTGGAGGCCTTGACCCTATCTGGGATCTCATTATCATCTTCTCTTCATTTTCTGTCTAACCAAATTTGAAAAAACACCTTCTGTCAAATTTTCACCTTTCATATATAAAACAATATTCTGAATAACATATGAAATAAAGAAAAGGAAAAAACAGTAATGCTTACCCCTGAAAAGCCAGCTGATTTTGGATTAGCCCTACCTGCAAGATAGAAACACAAACTAACTTCACTAATTGGTTCCCAGGGTAGTAAAATTACGAGTTTGAACTCTAACCAGGGCCTTTTTAACCGAAAGGAAAAAAAAAAAAAATCAGTAACAACCATTAGTGTATTTTGACTTAGTGTACTTTGACTTAATGGTATGGGATTTGTATTAGGGTTATAACTAATTAGAAAGAAAAGAAAAAATTTAACAACAATCTATTTACCTTCTGCCTTGAATCCCAAGTGGTTAGAGCTTGAAATCAAGAGAAAGAGAAAAGAAATGGAGAGACAGTGAAGTCTTTGACACAAAAAGAGATTGGGAGTAGTAGTACACCCCATTCTCAAAATAGAAGTGATAACAATACAATGCAAAGAACAAAGAACTTAAGATATGGAGGAGGGAGACGAAGGGAAGTCAAATTTATATAAAATAACAAGACGAGCATATAAATGATCTACATATTGTGTGTTGTAGTAGAAGAAGAAAATCAGCAATTGAATGACACATTATTGCAAAGCGGCTTTCTTTCTTTCTTTCTTTTTCAAAAAAGAACAGAAAAGAAAATATTTTCTTTTATCTCACATCTGAGTGTTGAGGTGATTGAACAAGGAAGGACAAAAGAGAGAGAAAGAAAAATGAAAGAAAAAGAACACCAAACAAGGCAAGAACCTTAACCTTGGTTATTGAGCCCCAAAAGCCAAGCAACAAAGATAGATCATATAATAGAAGAAAGAGAGAGACAATAGAAGTGTAATGTTTGTGTTAGTGTTTGTTAGCTAAGAAAGCATAGAGAGAAAGGTAAAGGACAATAAGGACCCAAAACAGCATAAAAACACTACAAAATTCTATAACAGATATATATGAGAGACAAGTTCTCACTAACTGACATTTTTTTACAGCTATGAATATTTTGGGTTATCGCTTTCAACTATGCTTATTTCATGCCTTTCTTTTTTGCTCCTTAAAAGTTCCAATTAATAAAATGAAATAAATATTCTTCTTAATTTCTTGTAGAGGATGGGGTGAGCAGTGCCATCTTGTCACGCGATGTGTGTATATACAGAAAGAAAGAGAAGAAAGAGAAGAAAGAGATGGTAGTTTCTGGGAATTCTGAAGAGTAGTAAAATGGCTACACCTCGTATCTCTCTCTTCAATCATGTCACTGTAATCACATGTGATACGCCCATATCACTCTCATAACTATATACCATCTTTTTTTTTGTCCTTTCACAGACCAAAGTGAGCAATGGATGGCTACTTGACTGCTGCTTCTTTTTTCGACTCTTATCCTTGCATCTGGGCTTTGGCCCAAACAACCATTCCCATTATTTGGATTTTGGATGTTATTAGTTTTCTAGCCTTTTATTTTCAATTAAGGGGTAAATCGATCGTGCCGGACGATAATTACCTAATTTTTAGTCCTTTTTCAATACATCGCAATGTAGATAATGAAATTTCAAGCCCGTCTCAATAGATACATAATCTTCTCTCATCCAAATTGGATTGAAATAATTAATTAAACTAATAGATCTCTTTAATTATATTCAATTAAGTCTTTTGACCTATGTGAGCTCAAATGTGACTTAAAAATTGAGCCACTGGTGATCGATTATTTGCAGTTGTGATTATGTTTTCCAAAATTTGGTTCCAAACTCAGCCAACTGTTGTTTACATTGTTATTTGCATATATTTCTTGCTTGTACAGTTTGATAGGAGAAGCAGTTCTCAAGTGATAAGATTGTGGATGAAAATGATCACAGTGCTAAGATTATTTCACTGGTGTTTTACAATGCATTTGTGATTATCTTCCATTCTTTTTCCCTCCTAGTTTGTTCATTGCACGTGGCGTCTTTTTGAGTTGCAATATCTATGTTTGAGCATCTCTTTAAGTGTTCATTTTGCATTTGGCCTCTCTTTCTTTGCGACTCTGGCCATGGGTTGGGCACAACTCTACAAACACCACAAGAAATATGAGGATTTTGCTGAGACAGTTGAATGTGAATTGTGCTTTTGGGTACTGATTCATGTCTTTTTATATGTGCAATTGCTTTCTCAACTGAAAATAGAAATGATACAGAAAGTTCATTTTTTGCTGCAAATTAAACGTCTTAATTAGGAGGGTGGTTTTGTGTCTTTGGCCTTTCGTATGGTAATAAATACATTGCAATCTTGTCAAGGAATGTGTTTGTGTTCAGCTGATATGTTCAAAAACATATTTTTTTCTCAATCATTTTATACCAGATATTTATTTCCTATTTCGTTTTTCATTCGCTTCTTTTTTTAAATCAACGAACATAGTAAAATAGAAATAGTGTTAGAAATATTAACTAACGATAATCATTTTATATTTACTTGTGTTTTGAAGATAGTAGAAATTTCAGAATTAACTCAAACTTAGTAATCAAAGTGTTATTTTAAACAGCAATTTTTTATATGTACAAATTTGGACTCTTGCAACAAAATATTAAATAAAAAAATAACTTATTATCATTTTTTAAAAATCATATAATAAATCATGTATAAAAATATTATAAATAAATAAAAAAAACAATCTCATATAACACACCAGAGTATAAATTTTTAACATTAACTATGAAAACAACTAAAGTTTAAACACATCTTTTTTTATCCTTATCATATTTTAAAAATGACCTTTTCTTTTCATAAAAGAAAAATATTTTGTGCACATTGATAAACTAATTATATACATATATATATTCTCCAATTATCAGTATTCATCTCTATGAATCAATAGTAATCACCGGTCGTATTATAATTTATTATTTTTATGCATTTTTTTACATTTAATTAATAATAAATTTTTTAAGGTATAAAATTTCTAACAATTCTAAATTTTTTATAATCTCATATATGAAAATTTTTTTAATATATTTAACTAATTAAAAAAAAAGGGGAAAAAGAGAAAAGAAAGCGTACCCCATTTAAATTAAGGAGTTAGGTATTTGGTTTTGTCAATATATATGGGCAAGTTATGAAAGCCAGGAATGGTGACAATAAGTGAGCCTAGACACTTGTTGGACCTCAAACTGCTACTCAAAAGAAAACCTTAGTTTGATTTCTAACTAAGATTAGGGTTTGGTCCCCTTTTTGTTTCTCATTTCTTGAAAAACCTCGAAAGAGAAGAATTTCATCTGTTCTGTTGTTCATGAATTAATTCATTCTTGAGAGCCTCACTCTATTTTTGGTAGTCAAACCCTTAATTTGATTATGATGTGTGATTGGTAATCTCAAGTCAATATCTTTTTCTGTTGTGCACACGTGATGACCTGAATATGCTCGTGTGGATAGGTAATCTACAGTCCACAAAATTACCATTTGATCATTAAATGAGTATTTACATTACATTACAATACAATACAATACAAAGACATGATCATGTTCTTCTATTCTAAACCTTCAATTGAACAGATTTCTCTGATTACTTTGAATGATGCCGACAGACAGGGGTCAACTTTCCCTAAGTTAACCACTTCGCTTTCTGGGCGTGTGGTCGACCTCTCATTGGGTCTACATATTCTTCTTTTTTTTTTTTTTTTTTGAAGCTAGCGTTTACTATCTTAGAAAAATAAATAAATAATTAAAAAGGGAAAATCATGAGTCTTGATCGGAAGAGACTTCTACGAATCAACATGTGAAGATGCAATTTAGGCTTCGTTTTTAGGTTACTGTCCAAAATTAATACTGCCAGATGATCAACATATCAATAGCCCACATATTGTCGGGTGATTATTGCATTAAACACCCATCATTATCGAGTATTAATGCCATGAATATTGCTAATTCATTTTTAGGTGGAGCATCTACATTTTCCTAACCTGCATGTCAACAAGGAAGAAATATAAGGGTAGGTGTAATTTTCAAATCAAAAATTATTGTAACAAACAACCCTTATTTAAGGGCACCAGACCCACAGTAAGGTGTAGACAACTATAAAACTATTTAATCAAAAGTCTTTAGTTTTTAAACACGTATTATCCTTTAATAAAATTAAAAGAAGTTGGATCAACAAAACTTGAAAAATCTATAATCAATTTTCAAAATTAACACATAGAGAATAACTAAAAATTTTAAATAGTTTGTATCTTTTGTTGTATCAATGAAAAAGAAAGAACAAAGAACTCAATATCACGGAATAGATGGGAGAAAAAGGAAGAGTTTTAAGCTCCAAAACCCCACAAGAATTATTTCACTTTGTGTTCGTCTGGCTGTTCTACTTTGGTACATGGATAAGAAGAGAAGTAAAAAACTGTCTTTCAAATCTACACTGCCTAATTGTGCAGTGAACTCTAGCCGTTATATATAAATCCACTAAACTCTAATATGTAGTTAGCACAACTATATTAGATTGAGCCTGCCTGATGTTGACACGATAACAACTTCCGAATCTATCTATACACGTAGTCACGAAGATTACTAATAGCTACATCTCTAAAAATTGATTAATTAGTTTTGATTAAGTGGTACCACGGTTTATCTATTGCGATATTATATTTAGAAGAGTGAACATTCTATCAATTCGATTCGATTTGAAATATGTCAAAATAATATCATAAAATCAGAATAATGCATATGGTTGAATTTTAAAGTTAACTAATGTCAAAGTAATTCCTTTTTTGTTCTTTTCCTTTACTTTGAACTCAGTAACAATTAGTTTCCACTTACCATTACCTCTAAGTGTATTATTTGGAAAAAAAATTATCTTAATTACTTATAATTGCACCAAATTAACTGTACTGAGTCCATCGAACGATGCATCTAAAAGTGTAGACTAATAGTTTTAAAATCGGATGTATACTATGCACTGACACAGATAGATTGAAAATCCTGTCTATTGATGTTTTAGAAACATGAGTAGGACTTTTCTCTACTTCTTCCTGTGTTGGGTACTACTTGATTATCAATTCTTAGTCCCAATTTGATTTTATTTTTTTACCTAATATATCCAAGCAAGCAAGCAAGGTTTGAATGCAAGAAGGAGCCGGTTAATGTCTAAATATATTATGTTTTTTTCTAAATAATAAATAAAATTATCTTTGCTAGTAAAATAATATATATATGAGAAATTTTATATTTTTATCTGGCAAGTTATATAATTCCTTCTACTTCTGCTCATAAGCCACAAACCCAACAACAGACAAAATTTGATTTGCAAATTCAAATAAATAACTAATTAGTTGAGTTCAGACATAATTTTTTTTAATTATTTGAATGAATAAATTGTCAAAAAGCTGAAACAAATATGTTTTGAGAAAAAAAAAAAAAAGAATCAAAAACCAAAAAGCAACTTTCTTTAACGTATAATAATAATAAAATAAAAAACAACTTTCCCTATTTTAGTAATTAATTATCAAATGACTATTTGAGAAAACACGGATGAGAAGCAAAAAACCACAAGTCATTTGCGGTAAGCAACGATATCGGGTACAGGCAAGCCTGATTGTAGTTCTTTAGTCACATCTAACCATCTAATCGCACTCGTAGACAATGCTCCAGTATTTTTATTAAATTTATGAGTTTGAAACTCAATTCACAGTATAAGCTAAATATCTGGAATTGGATCCTAATTAAATAAAATTTTTAATTTTTACTAAAAAAGCAAAATTTTAAATTATTTATTTATTTTCCAGAACTAAAACACAATTTTCCCTACGGTGAATCTTTCAGTTAGATGATATTGATGGAGAAAACTACGTTCTTTCCAAATAGATGTCTAAGAAAATGGAAGGTTAAGAAATGCAAACTTGTGTTTCCACATTAATGGTATTCGAAAATTCAAAAAATGGATTTTTAATCATCCACGCAATGATGTAAATTACACACCTTTCTCTTCTCTTTTTCAAATTTTATTCAAGTAGGTAAGTATATTGTCAATTTTTATTTATTTTATTAATTAGATCTTCAATATTAAATTTGTCTTCATTGAACTATAAATAGAGGACTAATTCTCAGATAAATTGCCATTTACAATTTAGAAGATTTTTATCTAAATGCCACCTTGGATTTGTGAAACCACGTAAGCAAGTTCAAAATAAATAAAAATATATAAACGGAAATGTTATATTCAATATTTCAATTTTTAGTAAATGTCATAACATATTATATATTAAGAAACTAATATATTTAATAAAAAATAAAATAAAAATACTCAAAAGTAATTTCAAACAACATTAAACTAACAGATTTAGTAAAATAACAAATGCTGAAAAAAAAAAGAAAACAATTGAAAAAAAAGGAACAATGGAAAAAGGAAACATTGAAAAAAAAAAAAAGAAAAAAAAAAGAAAAACATGTAAGTAAAAACAAACCCAAACCGACAATAATTTAAATTAAAAAATCAAACTGACATTCTCTAATATAATTTTAAAAATATGATATTTACTATAATTAATCTATATAAATAAATAAAACATTTTAATCAAAATTATAAAATGCATAGCAATAATTTTTTTTTCTTATTAATTAATTGAATTTGAACTCATAATGTCACGTATCACAATTGGCTTGAAATTTTATTTTATTTTTGAAGTGTTTTCACATTGCACGAAATTATCCAGCATAATGACTTCGACGTTAGGCAGTCTAAATCCAATGCATGATCGGAACTGAAAAGGACTGTCTCTTAGAGTAGTTGCTCTCCTCTTTAATCCTAATGTTCATCTGCGTGTCCAATTTTTATTTTCCCCATTTCATAACAATTGGGATAAGGGTTTTCTGACGCTTAGATCTGTGCAAATCCACAAATTAAAAAACTCATACTTCTAATTTCATTAAATTGGAAATTTCTTGTTTAATTAATAAATAGCTATTCGCGAAACTTTTCACTTCAACGAGAGAGTTTAACAAGTTTTATCAAAATTTTGAATATATTTATAATTAACAAATGCTCTCAAATCTCTTCCATGCATATAGTCAATATAAAATGTGAATCTTAATTAAAATTATTTTAAAAATAAATTTAGTTTTAATGTGCCTAAAATAACCTAAGAATATCCCAATTATAATTTAAAAGAAAATATTTTTACAACTTTCTCATTTGGCTATAGAACAAATAAATGAAACTAAAGACTTTTTAAAAAGTATTGTGAATTTATATTTTATTTTTCGGTGTGTATTGTCGGAATTTATTTCAATAATAATTTTTAATTTCATTTATTTAGTCTAGAGTGATAGATAAGTTTTTTTTTAAGAGAGTCTTGCGGTGTTAACCAATCAGTATTAGACGCGTTGCAGCAGAGGAACGTAGGCCACGTCATTCTCCTACTTGACAAATGTGTCAAGACTTGGTCCCACGATTCAGTGACCTGTCATATCTCCCCACGAACTGTAGCAACATAAAATTTCCAATAATTCTATGCCACTTGGAATCGGAAAACTGACCTGGCTCTGCTGTTAGGGCACTGAAATCCAAGGAAAACGTGGGCAAGTTCCCTTAACAATTTCGGATCGACGTGGCATTTTCTAGTTGATGACATGGCTCCCTTCCAATTATTGAAATATATAAAAAGTGATATCTTTGTCATTTTGCTTTCTATTTGTCGTTTTGCATCAAGTCCATAGCCGGGTCATATACCTTCGGAATTGCTCTTCTCTCGATTTGTGTTCATATAAGCCATCCCAAAAATCTTAGATATTTTTAAAAAAACATTTGATTATTTTTAGTTATATTTTAAATTTTTTTAAATAAAAAAATTTATATGTCAAAAAAGAAAATATAAAACCAAGGGCAAACCCAAAATTTAAAATTATAAAAAACAAAATATTAGATACAAATATAAGTTACATAATTGTATTTTGTTAATTACTATGAAAATGAAAATCGAAAAAGGACCAAATTATTTGACTCTATTTCGAAATCAAAATTGATTTTTATTTTTAAAATTCTAAATAGCTAATTTGCACGAACAAATTTTTTATATTAGGAATTTTTTTGTAAAATCATTTTGCCCATCCTAAAATGAAATGAATAATTATAATACAGCCGACGATTACTTTGATTGGCGAAGAAGTAGCCACGTGTAAACGGAGGGGTCCATGAGAGGGAATAATTATTGATTAGTGTAATGCAAAAATTTTATCTCGAAGCTCCAAATAAGGCCTGAATGAGCATGGGTATAAGTGGGTCCCAGAAAGGTAAGTGGCTGTCAATCGGACCGTTCGATGTCAGTCGCCATCTCTCGGCTGGCCACAGATGTATTCAGTATTCAATACTATTAGTATTAACCATGCAATAAATTGATCGTACCAAATGATGATTGTGTATGTTACTATTTTGGAGTCAATGAAGAGAAAAACTTACAAAATATATATGAACAAAATCCTGCATGTGCATTGAAAAAGAAGCAGTACATAACACTGTAATTATCCTTATGGTTATGAAATTTCGGATTCAAAAACTTTGATAAAACTCGAATTAAAAGAAAAAACAAGACAAAAGTGTATACAACTTCGCGGTTGAGTAGGGCCTGACAATGGCTTGCCATTAGCTGGACTTGAAAGCAAATTCCCTAATGTTTGCTTTCCATTTGAATGCTCAGTCACAATCACTGAACTTAATTCCTCCGCCTATATATACACATTACCTCATAACCTTCTTTAAGCCACACTTCTAATGATATTATTCTTCTTTACTGTTTTTAATACACAAACAAATAATCATATTCACATGGCTATTTTCTTCGCAAATATTATTCGTACTCTCTTCTTGCTAATTATCTTTCTTGCATTTTCTTCTCACCCTGTCTCTGCTCGACCTGCCACTTTCCTTCAGGACTTTAGAGTGACATGGTCTGATTCCCATATCAGGCAAATTGATGGAGGAAGAGCTATCCAGCTCGTTCTTGACCAGAATTCAGGTTTTTGTTGCTCTTTTTCAATTATTTAGATTATGCTCATCAAACAAAAATACTAACTATATCATTTTAATTATAGGATGTGGTTTTGCCTCTAAGATGAAGTACTTGTTTGGTCGTGTTAGCATGAGAATCAAGCTTGTTCCCGGAGACTCTGCCGGAACTGTCACGGCCTTTTATGTACGTTATTATTTACTACTTCTAAACTTTATATTTCACTGACAATTTAATGTTAAACTTTGATTGGTTTTTTCAGATGAACTCAGACACCGACATTGTAAGAGATGAACTGGACTTTGAATTCTTGGGGAACAGAACTGGACAGCCATATACTGTCCAAACAAATATTTATGCTCATGGAAAAGGTGATAGAGAACAAAGAATTAATTTGTGGTTTGACCCTTCTGCAGACTTCCACCTCTATACTATTCTCTGGAACCATCACCATATCGTGTAAGTTAATTAATAGTTCATATATAGTTATTAAGATTGTTAATTATTAGTTACAAGTTGGGATAATTATTTTTGTGGAAGTAATGATCTTTCTGATGGTGGGTTTGCAGCTTCTATGTAGATGAAGTGCCTATAAGAGTTTTCAAGAATAATGAAGCAAGAGGAATCCCATACCCTAAGTTCCAGGCTATGGGAGTGTACTCAACATTATGGGAAGCAGATGACTGGGCAACAAGAGGTGGACTAGAAAAAATTGATTGGAGTAAAGCTCCATTTTATGCATATTATAAGGATTTCGATATTGAAGGATGTCCAGTTCCTGGACCCGCAAACTGTGTTTCAAATCCTAGAAATTGGTGGGAAGGTGCTAATTATCAAGCCCTGACCTCAATGGAAGCTAGAAGATACAGATGGGTTCGTATGAACCACATGATCTATGATTACTGTGCCGATAAGTCTCGATACCCAGTCGCACCACCAGAGTGCAGTGCCGGAATCTAAACTTCAAGCAGGAAAGAAAAAATAAGCACAACCCATGAAGCAATTTGGTACATATACAATGATATGTCAATTACAATTACATATATATACTCTAAACGTTTCATTTTTATGTATATGTTATACGTGTTCTAGTACAATAAATAATATTTACCAGCCATGCAAGTTACGGAGGGAATAAAAAGGACTAAAAAAAAAATTAATTAGTTAAATATCTCTTGTGGGTTTTGATTGATTTTCAAAGTGGAGAAGATAAGTCAATATGTTCATAATTGTAAGGAGAAGTATTTGTAAATGGTGCACAGAATTATTCTGTGCTGAATAATAAAAATAAAATAGATTTGGTGTTCAATTTCAAATATGAAGCACAAAGTAAAAGAAATATCTTGGATGTACTTGTTGTTATCGTTGAATTTTGACAATAGAAAATTAAATACGTGGCCTATTAAATGGTCCATGATGAATGGTACAATACATAAGCCAATGGAGAAGAGTATTGGTTATCATTTTTTCCTTCGAAGTTTTTAGCATTCCGAATAAAGTGCGTTTTTCAAGGATTAAATTTGTTTTCTCACAGTTTTTACCACTCCAATTAATCCGTTGTTGGTAATTAGTTCCTATCCTTTGAAAATATTATTTCTCGCGTTTAATTGCCTCCAAGAATAAGATTAATATGGTGACGGTCCCTATAATGCGAAAGACGTACTACTTCAGTTGGAATATGCATATTTTATACACGGTCCCCGAGTCAAGGGTAGTCGCTCACTGCCTCAAAACAACTGAGTCATTACTTGCGAGTACGAGATCTAGAATTATCCTTGTGCCAATTTTATTTTACATTTATAAACACCCTCGCGTTTTTATTTCTTACATGCTAGAAAATGCTATTTTTCCAAGTCGATTACATGGAACGAAGATGTTAAATATCTAAATTTACAATTTATACCCAACATAAAAGGCAGATTTGTAAGTGAATGTTATAAAATATTTCAAGCAACACTAACCGCATCGAATGAGATGCATAAAAGAAGACTCTTACCAAGCAACAGTTGGACTCAGCTCAGCCGTTCCAGGTAGGGGACCATCCTTCGAAGCTATGGCCAAATGCAATAAAACCACCAAGGCTAAACTGATTGTATTGGCATATTTGTCTCTGTAATGAAATGCTGCAAAAAAAAAAAAAACCATACACATCCAAGAAAACATAGAAAGATTACTTCCAACACACAAATTAACCAGTCAATAACTTGAGATGAACTACATCTCTTTGGCAGATTCCAATCAAGCATGAAAATGAGTAATCAAGTTGACGAGCCAACAGATAAGGTTGGTACAAAAAATTATGAACTGAAAGCAGCACATCATTGTTGGATAATACGTCACAGTTAATGAACAGTAAAAAATACATATATGAGGTATTAAATGCGGCTGGTGTGCAGCTGCATCATAGGATGCTCTGCTTAACGTTAATGCTACCTTGACTCAGCCAAACTCTTCCGTTCTTTGATTAAGTTTATATGAACTTGCATAGGAATTGCTGAATATGTTCCATCCTCACCTGAAGAACCTTCATGTACAGTATTTTTAAGACCTAGACTTACATCTTTGTGTCGTTGATTTTAACTGCTACTGGCTCTGAACAATAGGGACAATTTCCAAACAGGACGTCAAATGATCTGCAAAATAAAAATGCATAGAAACCATAAATCAATTGACCAAGTACCTAAGAAAAATCTAAATTCAAAGGCAAACATGTATTTCTCTACTTGAGTTGCTGATAGGCAATTTGGAAACATCACATCTAATTACAGTTTTGGACACACATAATGATTGTTAAAGAAAACTGCACAAGCAATGAAGGTTTTTCAGACAGGTTATCGGGGTAATTCAGCTTTCCCAGAAATCCTCCAAGATGTATGAAAAAACAAATATCCTTAGAAGATAATTTAAAAAATGAAAAAAATGTGCGATTGATTGAGGCCACCAAAGATGGCAGCCATTCTTCATCAGTGTCGGCAATAAAATTATGTTGTTTTCAACACATTTGATGCATATCCTTTGTGAGGCTCTTGATTACTGGGTCCGCCCATAGGCACGTGCAAACTTGTGCAAGAAAAGAAAGGGCACAAAGAAGTAAGAGACAATGCTCAAGGATACAATGAACTGAGTTGATAGCACGGTTGAACATTTGGCAGACAAGTGTTACCACTGGCAGATTGATAGAAATGCAGCACACTGAACCTATACAGAAAACAACAACTAAAGCCATACACATGCAGTACCACTCAACCAAATAAATGACAAATCCTAGAAAGTGAACATACTGCCTTGTTGTTGTGATGGAGCGCAACCAGTCCCTGAGACAAACACTATGGTAAGCCCTGTTGCAGGTGCTATTATCACACATATAGTCAATTCCAGTCCCACTCCTAGGTCCAAGCTCATCATCTACACACAAATTTCAAAATCAATAGAGTACATTTGTGAACGCAAGACAGGCATCTATGCTGTCTGGCATTACCAATTGGTAGACACTCAGCATAACAAATTCCGCATTCAAATTGCAGATCATTCTTGTGGATATTTGGGGGCTTTGGCAGTTGGGTCTCCAGAACAGATGCAAGATTTTCTAGAAATGTTCTGTCCTTCTTCCTATAAAATAATCAAAGTGTCTGCATAATATTCAGTGATTAACACAACTAACAATGAATTCAAAAATTTTCATAAAGTGAAGGAAACCTTAGTGGCGATAATTCATATAGAAATAAGTTATATGGTCAATGATCATAGATAAAATTAGTGGCAGGATCAATGCCCATGCTGAAATTGGCAATAACTTCTCTGGAAACAGCATCACTGGTTGTTATATCAAAACAATTTCAAATAGCAACTTTCAGAGTCTAAAATACTAATCATAATCAAAAGGAGATTCAAGATTGTACCATTGCTTGCTATTTCTTCGCCATAACTTTCTCAAATTGTTCACAATTGTATCTGGACCCAAAAAACGACACCTAGCACAACTTAAAAATTTCAATTAATGAATCAAAAGCAGAAGCCAGATTCAGCAGTGGCACTATGTGAGAGGATCACAACATACTCTGGTAAAGATCTAGGATCATTGGCACTTAAAAACAACATTATGAAACAGTCATTTCCTGGAAGAAGTGAAAGGTGAAAAAACAAAACAAGAAAGGGTAATGAGATGTTTAAGAACAACAGATAAAACAGAGAGATGAAACCTATCATTGCAGTATTAACAACCACTTTACCTATATCAATCTGGCGAACTGACATGGCATGAGATGGTTGTTTCAGATTAACAACACAAAGAGAATTATCAATATCATCCAAGGTAGACCAAAATTCCTGAAGCTTGTCCAGATGCTGGTACATTTACACACAATTAACAAGTTTGTCTCATTTGTCAGTGTCACAAAACCTACTGATAAGAAAGAGCTTTCCCAAGAAATCACTAGAAGCCTAAGGCTTTTAGAAATGAAAAGCCAAAGAAACAAGCAGGAACAATAGCAATATCATACCGCATGGAACTGCTGCACCAAATCTTTCAGTCTTGAGTTCATTGACCATTTGACATTGAATAGAAAAGGTACATCCTAGAAGAAGTCAAAGTGGCATTAAGCATAGAAGCCTAAGAATGTAAATGCCAAAGAGATTAGTGGGTACCAACCGCAGAAACTGAAGGAGGACACTTTGGATAGGTTATATCCAACTGAACTTCCAAAATATGCACTTGTCCCTTCTTATCTCTGGTACTCAAGCATACAAATGGTTAGTCCAATAAAGTAAGTCAAATAAATTGCAAACGCAAAACATAAAAGAATATGATGCATAATAGTGAAAAAATGTATAATGTAAAACGTATTATACTGTTAGTAGTGAAAAGGAAAAGACAGTCGGCAAAACCTTAAAAACGACCTTTCACCAATTCATGTTATTTTAGAATGTATCAAGCTGTTTCATATTAAATTTCCTTGCTAGTTTGGGAATAAGAAGGGATAAGGGTACAAAATAATCAGGCAGTAACAAGCTCCTGGAAGAGAAAAGATGCTGTTCTGAGCTTGATTATAGGCACCATATAAACAGTTTCACCTTTTTTTCTTCCATAAGAAAACATTAGATCTCACTAATCCAGACAGATTTTCTTGGCATGGTTAGTAATTTTGGTACTTAAAGAATTTTCAAGGCAAACATTATTAATGATGCATTTCTTGATACCATATCTTGCTCTACTTAGTCCGGAACAAACACTATGCTGAGCTTTTGGGCCTCTAAACCCCAAGTATAAAAGATCACTCAACATATAAAACATAGAAAACCTGGATTATCCTTTTTCACAATTGAACTAATAGGAAGAAAAATCTTACATAACACGAAAGCTAAGAAACTTCAGATCTCTAGCCAAATTCACCAGATGCTCCCATCCAACCTCTTCTATCTGTAAGTGAAATTATACCTGATCATTGTCTAGTCAAGAACCTCGAAAGGTATATAATTATGTGCAACTAAAAACTTGATGCAATTATAGTGTAGATCTTCATGAAGACGCTAAGGTTTCTTTGTCTTTTAGACACCATGAAGATATAATATTATTGACACCATGAAGATATAATATTATAACTCAAAACCTCATAAGACATTCATATATTGGAATGGTGTTGAAGACAACCTAATACAATTTGAAGGTCCTCATGGATTAATAATAAATATTTGCAAATAAATCACGAGCAGTTCCAATATAAGACCATGTTCACTAAGCTCTAATTTTAGTCAGTCAGCTAATAGACCTTTTTCCTCCATTTCACCAGGTTTAAGACAAGAACCAATTTGTCCCCCACATATCATCCTAGTTCTGCCCTTGCTTTCTTGTCTCCTACGACTTCAGTGAGTTCAACCTTCTAAGTTGGTGCATAGAAATATAGAGGGAAAAAAACTCAATCAGTATCTTGCATGAAACCCAAACGAAGATAGGTAAATCACTAAACATTAGATTCGCAAGAAGGCAAGAAAAAGCAGACAGAAAGTATATTCGTAGACATTTTATAAATGCCGCAGTCTGGTCTTTGTACGCCTATATACCCAATTACTGCTTTATCACAGACAGTTCAGAAGGAATCACATAAGCATTTGAATCAGCAACAATGCAAGTCATGATGGTCAAAATTCAAGCTCTGATATATTAATGATGCATTTTTTGGTCAATCTGGAAAGAAAACAAGCATAATGAACCTCGTCTAATCTCAACCATCCATATGGTGACTACTTGTCGTCGAAATTAAACGCAGAAATAGATGTTATGGCATAAATGATTGAGGTAGTGTCTACAGTTCCACCATTAAGACTGCCATGCCATTAACATCCCTTTCATTGAGTTTCAGAGCAGTTGCCGTGTGATATACGCATAATGGCAATAAGTACCTCTGAATATATGGAGCAGTAAAATGAAGACGAATTCGCTAAATCTCTGCAACAGTTCTGTTCAGTAGTACTTTCCTGCAAGCGAAATGGTAATATGAGTGTATATTTTTGCTATGGAAATGAATCGTTTCGGAATTTAATCGAACAGCTGGTAGGCTTGCTTTAGATACAATTAGACTAGATGTAAACATCGAATGTGGATTATATATATAATATATAGAAACCAAATTAGGGCAGTAGTGCTGGTGCAGGACCATTTGGTTTGGCATCTCTTCCGTTTGTACGGGCTTTTCGTCTCCAAGAAGTCACGGCAGCTAGACCTTCGGCTTGATTGATGATATACTTGTAGAATCGGTACTGAAGAAACGACACGCGTTCAACGAACAGAGAATGAACTTAAAACTCATTCATGTCGTTCGTCATTTAATTAGGAAACCCACAGCACAAAACGGATTTTCCCATTTTTTAAACAAGCCCATATTCATATAGGCCCACTGGACCTGTTCTAGCCGTAATCGAACGACATGTCATTTATATTTTTTTTTTTTTTTGAAAATCATTTCTATCATCTGTTATGCAGAGGAAATGCCAAGAATTTAGAAGATATGAATATTTAGCAAACCAAGACATTGCACTTTTCCATGATATAATTAATGAGATCATTTAATGAAATTGAAGTCGTGCACCAGAATCCCCACCAACTCATAATTAAGTGTTATATATATAAATGGCTTTAGTGCTTACAGCATCGAGACTAGACCAATCTACTCTGTTCAGTTTCAAGAAATGGAAAAGATGAAGAAACTGTATACACTATCAACAATGCTTCTGATTATTTTGTGGTTAACGATGATTTCTCCATCTCTTGGTTGCGGCCAACAGTCATTGGCGTATGGCGGTGGATGCAAAAGCTGCATTGTTCATCAGATGAAGTCCGGATGCCCATCGTGCACGCCCATTCTGCGGTGCATGGCGCGGTGCTTGTGGAGCGGCGCCTCAAGATTGAAATGTATTAAGAAGTGCGATTGCAATGGTAGTATGTTAACACTTTCGGACTGCAAGAAATGCATGTCTCGCTGCAAATGTAGCTGTGTCGTTTTATATAAATGACTTTAATTAACATAGGTAATTGTATTTCTGGCTTGCTTAGTTTTATTTTTTTCATAAGACGACATATTCGCATTTTAAATTCATAACCTTAAAATATTTTTTATACGAAAAACTGTTTAGAGATTTGCTTTTTCCAAAATTGATTCTAAAGACAGTAGAAAATTGGAAAAGGAGAAAAAATAATCAATTTAAAAAATTTACAATGTTTTTTTTTTTTTTTTTCCTTTAATTTATTGGATAGCTTACAATGTTTTTCTTTTTTTTGAATTTATTGGCAACTAAATTTACTACAACTCATCTTATTTCTAAACACACAAACCAAAAATGGAAGGGTAAAAATATTTAATTTTGATAATGTTAAACCAAACACATTCATTGTCAACTAAAAAAGTGAAATAGGGTAATAATCAAAAGTTAAGGGGACATTCAGACAGCCCCAACGGTAATGCAAACAAGCATAGAACCATCCACAGCATAAAAAACAAGACCATCGTCATTCTTCTTTTCTCATGCAACATTTACACATATATATATATATATATATATATACACTATTAAAAACCTTATCTCAACAGCTCAACTTTTATAATTAAACACATCACGCCTGTAATTAAAAAGTAATTAATTATTTGCAGCTGTTTGTTTCCAACATTGGCTCTAATAATAATTTTCAATTTCTTTTATGAATTCTAATGGAAGTTATAACGAGATTATTTTTCTTTTTTTTTTTTTTTTCCTGAACTGTCGTTAAAAATCCATAATAATTTTGCAATTCACATGCAAATGAAATCAAGAAATTAAATTACATTATTTGTGTAAGGTGACAAAGCACATGATGATTTCATGATTAAACCACACACTAAATAGAACATATAAAGACAAGCTTATGATAGGTTTGCAAGAAAACCAATCTTTGAAAATGCCAAACCAAGAGACAACTCATGCACTTCATGTCTGACAAAACCAAAAACTATACTTACTTTGCGATAAGAACAAACAAAAGGAATCTCAAATTTCTTCTTCTTCTTCTTCCTCTGGCTCAACCAAACCAGACCAGACCCATAACGACAACTAGAATTACAGTAAAAAATCTGCCTCCAAAAGAATTAATACATAACACAACATGTATAATGAACAGATTACACTGAATAGTGAAATTTAAAGCAAAACTTTTACATCAAAATCTAATTCTAAAATACCTAGTACAAGGCAAGCGTAAATAATTTTTGCGGAGTATCTCTGGTGCGTAGCTACCTGTTATGGAGAGGGTTGGCTCCGGTTGGGATACCTCTCTTTAAATCCAAAGTGGTACTATTGCAAGAAGCATTGCAAGAATTAGAGAAAACGAGGGGACTGTAATTGGAATCTGCTTGAGCGCCAATGAGAACTCCAAGATTTAGAAAAATCAGCAGAATAAGCATTACAGCAAGTGCAGCCATTAATTCTGATTGGCAACTTCAGCTATCTGAAGAGAGCGTAACTTACCAAGCTCTTGATGTTTTTGAGTAATAATTAACCGTTAAAGGGCAATGCAATGGGTACAAGTAGGGTTAATATAAAACAATATCTTGTTGTGGGATGAAATTTGTCAGTATAATTTACAACTAATTAACTACGCACACCACATGATCGATCTATATAATTTTCTCAAAACAAAAATAGTCTTTCTTTTGTAAATAACAATTCTTCTTCTGCATCCTGCTCTAAACTTAGCCGTTCACCAAGGGGTTAAAGCACTCCCGATATCTCTAATTAAAAGAAAGAAGACTCTTACCATCCTATCTCATATCTCACTCTTAGATGACTCTAAATTCATATTTTTTCATTAATAAATGGACCAATCTATAGTAAATTTGCTTCTCTATAAATATGAGATTATTATTCTAAGATCATTTTAAATGTGCTAAACCTAAAAAAAGTATTAATCAACTTATTGCCATGAGTATTCTCGAGCTAATAATCAAAATCTGAAAAACAAAAGATACAAACTTCTTTTTGCATTTATATAAATATGAAAAAAGAAAAAACAGTGCGGCATTAGAAAGTGAGCCCAAAAGAGGAAATACTTTGGACTTTACAGTGCCACTTTGGGCTAACTTTCCTATCCAATTTTTCAAAGAGTGTAATTGGGTTAGACCCAGTTTTATGTGACCAAAGCAAATACATGAATTCCAAGTGACCTCATTTCATTGGTCCACAACACAAACTCTATGGGTATCTTGTAAAAGTCCGAAAGGAAATGTCCAATAAGAATGGAAGCTATGAAGAGAGATTCGCGATAATCCTATCAATATCATAAATAAAAAATAAATTGATAATTCTATCAAGTGTTGGGTCCAATGGTTGATCTGCACACAAATCTGATTGAATAGTTTTTGTAGGCTCCTCATTTAACACCAACTGTCCTTTTCCAAGTTTGATAATTCTCTATCAAAAAATAATAATAATAAAACTATTAGCTCTATTTTGTGTCTACACAAATACAGTGAATTATGTGTTAATTTTATGAATTAAATGAGGTATTTTTTAAATAAATAATAGAAATAAACTAAATAGTGAACCGTGGAGACTGAAGGTAGAAGATATTTTTAATGCTGGATAATGTACAATGTGTCGGTTGCAAGATGGGCAAGGTTAAGCTTTTGTAGTTTTGTTTTTTTAATGTCCCTACACCGCATGTGTCGGCTGCCATGTTAATATGAGATGGGAGTCCATAACTTTTTTTTTTTTTTTTTTTTGTTCTTTTCTAATGTTCCTCAAATCAACTTTTGTTACTTAGATAATTTTTTTATCAACATTTCATTCAGTTGAAAATTTTAATTTTTAAATTGATTCACACATATTCAAATTTTAAAGTAAGGAATAAATTTTATTATTGGATCATATATATTTTTACTATTAAATTAAAATTAAAGTTTAAGAATCAATAAAAGTTTCACTAATGAATAAATTAACCTATAGAATTTCCCTATACTTGCATCTGTTCAACCTGGATTTGACAAAGGTTTCCTACCTTACATGGATTTCTCGTATGTGTCAGCGTCAGCATACCACCTTCAATGGCGTTGTATTAAAGTTGTTGCTATTTCTATGTATACCTAATGATAGCCTGTGTCGGCAACTGCACCTGAGTGTAAGACACCGAAAATTCTTGTTGATTTTGACTCTTCAAACATGTTTGGTTCACATGAAATTATTTAAAAATTAATGTTTCGAATTTCAAATTTTTTATTCATACATTTGATTTTATGTCTAATTCATAATATTCAGATATTCTTAAATTTTGAATCCTTAACTTTGCTCGGAGATATATTAAAATAAAAGAAGTACGATTGACGATAAAAACAATAAGAAATACAAACTCTGCTTAGTAGTCTAATGCTTTTTCCTTGTGTTTGGTTCACTTACAACGTATTTCAAGCTTCAACTATCCCTAAAGATAGTGAAAAAAGGATAAAGATAGTACCAGGCATAAAGGGCGTGAAAAGAAATTGTAGCCCTAGTCTCTATTCTTTGCAATGGCTTTTCCATGTGAGCACCATATATATATATATATATATACACAGCTTCTCACTATTCAAACAGAAAGGACAAGTTCATTCTGGAAGTGCATTATTCACAAATAGGGCGTTTGATTTTTAATTATGATATGCAAGAAATGAACAAAATCTCTAATATGGCACTCATTTAAACTAAGACTACTGCAACAATTATATAGTTAATTTTCTTTTTTTTTTTTTTTTTCCAGAGTAACAATCTTGTTTTAGTTTGAATTTAGCTTGTTCAGAGAAATGCTTAGCCTGTCTTTATCTCATATGTGTATATTTTTCCGAGAGGAGTGTTACTGTTTCTAATAATATATGTGAGTTCAAAAAAATCAGCACAATAATTAACCTTTCGGAAAAATAATTAATTACCGTAAATATATTACTCCTTCTGTCTCAAAATATAGGTTATTTAAGATTTTTGCATGATAATTAAGAAATCAATTAATTTTATTAAATTATAATAAAACTAAAAATTATCTTTTATCTCAAACATAATAGTTATTGTATGTAATGAAAATAAATATAACATAAAAAAATATAATTTATTATTTTTTAAAATACTCAAAACGAATTATATTTTAGAGATAAAATAACTATCTAAAAACGATTTATATTATATTTTAAATGTGGCTTTCAATGGGAATTCTTATGTCATACAAGAAGGGTACAAAATCACATGTTAGGGATATGTTTTACTTTAATTTCTCAATCTTATATCATTTTCCTGTTTGACATTATTGTTGAAGCAAAATATATGAAAGGTATATATAGCATTGTTTTGACTTATTGGGTGTGTGCCATGTGTGTAATTTCTAGAATCGACTATTTAAGTCCATCAATTAGGTCATTTTGACCCAATTATTGGGTTTTAGGACGGTTTCCCTTATTTAGGGATACCCGAGTCTACTCACTTGGTCCATTTTCATTTGTGGGATTGGAGAAAATGGCCTTATGGTCTATTCTTTGATTGAAAAACAGTACATTATTACCTATATCTCTAACTTTATACTAACTAACTAATTAAAGCAGTTAACAGTTCTGCATTTGTGGTCTCAATAGCACAACCCAATAATTATATACAAATAAAATTCATCAAGGTTCAATCTATGAGTCCTTCGATGAATCCAAGCAAATATAAAAAAAAAAAAAATGTAAATATTACGTCGAGTTTTTCATTTTTTTCCTAATAAATAGTAAAAAATACTTTCATTTTTTTTAAAAAATAAATTTATAAACGGAGCTATCAACAGAATTTAGGCATGTCATACTCAATGATGTATAGTTGATAAATTCTAAATTAATCATCAACATAATTTTATTATATATGGATGGCAAATTTTGATTGGTCTAAACTTCTTGCTAATAGGTTACTTACGAGTGTTTCCTTCAAAACACAAGAAATCTTAAAAAATAATAATTATTATCAAACTAATTATTATGATTATGATGGAAATAATTAATTAATTTTATATCAAATTACTTATTTAAATAGGATCCAAAATACATAAATTAACCTCTATATTTTACAAAACAAACTTTATCACGTCAACCTTTATTTTTACTCATTAAACACTCAAAAATTTATAAAATTATACTTATTAAATAATTTAATTTTTAAATTTAGATCAATTATTGAATTGTTAGAAGATGTGAAAATTATTACTATAAAAATTATGCTAATCGCACATCAAATCAATATTTTGTATGGAAAAATTAAAAAAAAAAACTATTTTTTTAGTATGGATAAATATGCAATTTGAATATTGATTTATTATCAAATCATATATATATATTTATCACTAGTATATGTATTGGTGCACAGAAACAAAAGGATTATTAGAATTTGAGTTAATTTTAGTGTCTTGTATTATAAAAAAATAAATTGTGGATTAATTAAATTGGAAATTATTCAAGTAAATAAGATCATTGGGTTAATAGAATACGTGTTTGCCATTAAATGTGCATAACACGTGGCCCTTATGGGCTACTATATAAGGCCGTCTCTGAGTTTAAAATCTAAGATTAGTAGCTATCAAGCTTACATGCACGTACTAATAATAAATAGAAAATGATTTAAAAAAATATACATTTCATTAATAATATTATTAAAAATTATAAATACTCACCAGATATAAAATTTATGGTTAATAGCTAATAGACTTTGTTGATGTTTTAATAAACAAAAAGAATTTATATTATTTTGAACAATAAAAATAAAACATAATATTAAATATTTTCTCTTTTAAATTGATTTTAATAAATGATATAAATCTAATTAGATGATAAAATAATATTTCATGCACAATCACATCCGTAACATCATGCACGTCGGCATTTAATGGTGTAAAACTAGACAGACCGACCATCAAGCCAACAAGAGACACATGTCTATGGTATTTTGTAATAAAATTACTTGCATCCACACGTATATCAAATCTATGACTATGATAATAATCCATTAATTAATGAAAAGGGTTTTTAGTAGTAAAAAAAAAAAAATATTTTCCTTTTCCATTTGTTTCTTAGGAATAATATAAGTAGAAAGCAGCCGCTTTGTCATCATTTTCACATAAATATCAATTTGGTTTCCTCAACAAAGAGACTACTTTATTAAAAGCCAAGACACGTTGCATTTCTACATTCAATTAGTATAAGAAGAATTTGAATTCAAAGAGACAATTTTTTAATAATAAATGTTGAATTTAATTATTGTTATTATATGTATCATGATGACAAGTGTTGAATCAATAATTAATTATCAGCGGCTTGATGAGTTATTTATTTAATTAATTAATTTTTTTACATTAAGTAATTAAATTTTAGTATTAAAGCTTAACCACAAAATTAATCATTTTGATATATGTAATTTTTGTAATATTAATGTTATGTATATTTTTTTAAGTGGAAGCGATTGAATCAATAAAAATAAATTGATTTTATCTGTAAATACGGGTTTAAAACTCGAAATTATCACTGTTAATAGAATTTTATTATCTAAATTTGTTATCTGAAAATGGACATATTTAATATTAACTCAAGTATAGTTAATTTACATTTATCATAATTTTTGTTCAAAATAATAATAATAATAATAATAAAAAGAAATTCAAATGGCTCTTAGACTTTTCAAAGTAATGATAATTGTTGATTGAAGTAATAAAGTGGTGGTTTGATTTTTGAAATGCAAAGATTAATAGATAGTGACTCATTTGATGGTAAAAAAAAAAGGAAGGATGATGAAAGTGGGGATGGTGATGATGATAGAGTAAGTTTCCTGGAAAGTGCCAACTTTTGCAGGAAAGTCCCCTCATCATTTATTGGTCCACACCACAATTTCAGGGCATCAATATATAGATGTGTGGACTATTCTATGACAGAACCTTCTCATCATTTCAATGCACAATGTCCACACCAATCATGATAACGTATATTTTAGGGTTACTTTCTTTTTTTATATATAAAAAAAAAAACCAAATCAATCTCAACCGTCCATTCAGTAAAAGTGTAAGACCTTAGAATTGAATCTTATTTTTCATTAAGTTGAAAATGTTTTTCTTAGAAATAATTTCTAAAAAAAAATTTAAATTTTAATCAAATTTATTATAGACCGTCAAAACGAACACCCCCGTGAAAGTATCCGAACAAAGTCGATATTTATTAAAAGGTGATATTATAATTACCAATAAACCTTAACCTAAGATATGTTCTATTATTGTAAACTTGGAATATCTGACTTTTGAAATGGAAATTGAAAATTTTAACCATGGAAAGAGAAGTAGGGGGAGGGAGGGTCCCATCTAATATCGGAGTCATATAATCTGACATTCATGGCAAAATTCCCATGATGAAGAAGATTGTAGATAAGAGAAGCCCAATGGGACATCACGTGGCATATGACCCACTTGTACCCTTAAAGAGAAAGCACCTCACGAGACCTTGACATGCTTACTTGTTTCATAAATAATTTTCACGAAAAGCATGAGTATTGTTTCTAATAACTGGAAAAACGAATAATGCTAAATTTATCTTCTAAAACAATTTATTTTTAATTTTTTTTAATGATAATGGCTTTAAAAAGACAAATAAAAAATTGGCCTTATGTTAAATACATTATCTTGTTTTCATTACTTTTTTTATTATAATTTTTTTCAATTTATTACCACTAGTATCCAAAAATTCATGGATTGCATAATATAGTATTTTTTTTATAGATGTGACTCTTTCAACGTAGTAATTTATATACTGAAGGGTAAAACGAAGCTTCTAATATGAAAATAGTCATATATAAGCTTAATTCAAAATCTTTAATTATTTCATTTCAATCAATATTGATTTTAACGTGTCATGATCAAATTGAGACGCATGATATATTATTCAATTGACAAAAATAGAATTTGAAATTTAATAATAATAAAAATATAAATGAGTAAAAATAAGAATTTGCATTCCTTTCTTTGTCTACACGCCTCTCACCACCACCCATTATTTGACCCTTTTGGCCTTTTTTCTGTTTGTTTATATTTTCTATTATACCGCAACTGAATATAAGTATTAGGGACAGGTACACGTGAGCTAACCGCCCACACCCCCACATTTCTTCTTCTCTCTCTCACTAAATCATCACCTTCAACTGATTTATCATTATCTTCTTACTTATACCATATATAATAATAATAATAATGATATATTTTTTTTATTTCTTGCCTTTTCCTATTTGTTACAGCAAACTAACCAAAAGAAGGGTTAGACTGAAAAGCATGACTATGGCAATGCCTCGTTAGTCATCCCTCATCATTGTGGTATGACTCATTACAACTTACATTAAATATTATAATATAATTAGGTTTGGACTGTGTCATTATGAATAAGAAAAAAAAAAATCGAAAACTTTAGTTTCAATTCAATTTACAAAAAAATAATTAATTCAATCCATTTTAAAATTGTGTTGGGATTCAAATGTTATTAATTATTTTTATAATAATAAAATTCCCATTTTAATTATTTATTGATCATATTTTTTTGTCAAGCTCATCCAATTTAAGTTTTTGACTTCTTACATGAAAAGAAATATATAAACATTACATATGAACATTTAATTACTACGATACAAAAGGGAGAAATTACAAGATCAGAATCATATAGAAAGTGCAAAAATCAACAAATAAATAATACTCCTGCCTTTATATATATATATATATGCTTGATGAATATACAAAGATTTAGAAATGGAAAAAAAATTAAAAAAAAAAACAAGAGATGAAGGAGATGGATCAGTAGTTTAGTTTACTATTTTCTACAAAATAATTAATTACACTAATCGTTTGACTACAAGCCCTTAACCAAAAAATAGAGGGGTTGTGAAAATTCTACTCTTTCTTCTTCTTCTTCTTCTTCTTCTTCTTCTTCTGTTTTCTTTTCGTCTTGTATATATTAATTTAACAGGCTGCGGAAGGATTGGTGAAGGGATTATAGAAGTGAGGCTTTGGAGCCATCGAAAATGGGTTATTCTTTGTAGCAGAATCAGAACCGACACCACCAATCCTTTCACAAGAAGGGCACATAGTAAGAGTAGCTGCTGGCATGTGCATGTAAAAGGGTTGTCCCAATTTCAAAGCCTTCAATTCTTGAAGTTCTTTCTGTAATCTTCTATTCTCATCTGTTAGTGTTTCACAACATTTCTTCAAGAACTCACAGTCCACTTCAGTTTGCTTCAGCTTTGTCCTGCAAATCATTACAAATTAATTAGTTGATTTAATCTTCAATTAACACTTAAAACAAACAAGCTAATTATAATCTTTCTTCTAACTATGGGGCTTCAAGCACTTGTGCCTTGTGCACAGGTATCTTCATCTACCTTTTTCATTTTTTTTTTTTTTAAGGAAATATCAAATATGCAAACTTTTCTTTGTGGGCCTTTCTTGGATATTTCATGGGTCATAGAACAGGTTCTTGGAAATAACAATTTTGAACCAATCAACACGGGTTGGACCAATGATAATATTGAAATCGTTTTTGAGGGAAGTAAGCTACTGGAGGGTTCAAAGTTGATATCCTACTCAGAGTCTATTGATTATATATAAAAAAAAAAATCATAATCTTTTTTCTTAATTATCGTTTAGTTGGTTTAGTTAAATAATTAATTAAATTAAAGATGATTTACCTGGCTCTTCTGTTTTGGAACCACACCTCAACTTGTCTTGGCCTTAAATTTAACTGCCTTGCTAGAGCTTGCTTTTGTTTCTGTCAATAATTAAGAAATAAATGCATAAATAAATATATTTTTAAAATCAAATGAAGAAAACAAAATTAAGAAAATAAAGAGAGATTAATTAATCACTTACAGGATTAAGAGTGCTGTGTTGCTTAAAGCTTTCCTCTAGAAGAGCAGATTGTTCTTTAGTAAGCCTAAGTTTCTTTCTTGTATTGGCACCATCTTCATCTTCATCACTAACTCTTGAAGAAACTCTCTCTACTTCTATTTCTTCACTGCTAAGATCTCTTTCTCTTTTAACTCTACCACTAGAGAAAGAAGAAACAGCACTATGACTATTATGAGGGGAAGCTTGACTAAACATCTCCGCACCAACAACGCCAACAACTATACTACTTTCTTGATGATCAAAACCTTTCTTCACATCTAATGTTTTGCTATTGCTACGATAAGCATCGCCACCGCAAAGACCCAAGCTAAGCGAAGGCTCAAAGCCATTGGAAAGTGTGCAGTTAGGCTTAATAATTTTGGGTTTTTGAATATTATTACTGTTAATATGTTTGTCTTCAGGTTTTGGTGAAGTGAAACCTAACCCTAAAACAAGGCCAGTGTTACAGCCATCATCAAAACAACCCATCAGCCAAGAAATGGAAAAACAATGAAAGGGTATTGTTTGTTTTCGAGAAAGAAGGAGAGGGAGAAAGAAGAAATGGGTTTTGGTTTGTATAGAGAGAAATGAGAGAAGAGGAAAAGAGAGAGTTGTGTTTTTAAAAGGGAATGGGAGAGTTAGACTTTTTATTTTGGGTGGGTGGGTGGGTGGCTATAATTGTTAATCAAAGGAATGAATTGAGTAGAGAAACGAATCTTGGGGGGGATGGAAATTATGAAGGACTTTCTTTCTTTCTCCTTCTTTATTCATTTATTTTTTTTCTTTCTATTTCTCTCTCTCTGTCTATCTTTTCTCCCTATACAAAGGTTGACCATTTGAACCCCACTATTATTATCCTCCTCATTTTTCTCATTATCGTATCAAACAAATAAGAAAAATACTCTTATCTTTCTTTCTTTCTCTCTCTCTACAACTACTATACAAGTTCACATGGCAGTGGGAGACACATCAAGGGAATGATTCGCTCAGAGGTTCGCCACCCATTAACGTGCCAAAATTAACTATTTACCTCATTCTCTCTCTATTTATAAATACATGTGGGGTCGGACCAGCGAAAATAAAAAGGGTTCACCTATAAAATCATGGGTAACATATATTATTATTAGTGATAATTTTTGCTTAATCTTTTTATTAATAATTTGATGATAATAATAGCTACATGTACTAGCTATTTGCACCCATTCAAAGATTGCTTAATTTGCTAGCTTTAACTTAGCGAGTGAGGGCTTAAAATAAAAACAAAGAAAAAGGAAAGAAAGAAAGAAAAGAAAAGAAAAGTTTGCTTTTTGAGAATTTGATTATTGGTTAGCTATAATTGGATATTAATAAGTTCCCTTTAAAACAGACCACATGAACTGTCCCCCACTCCATGCCTGGTTTAACTAGCTAGAGATGGGTATCATGTCACATTGCTTACCAAAATAGATTTCTTTCTTCTTTATTTTTTTTTTCTAGTTCTTGAAAAAATATACCATTGTTGTCTATTTTAAATTAAGAAAGGGATGAAGATATGGTGGGTAGTTTATTCTTGCTTATTATGAACGTGGAAGAAGAGATTAGAAAAGGATGTCCACTAGCTAGAGAGACCTTTTCTTTTCTTTTTTTTTTTTGGGTTTAATTCTCATGATCTCGAGAGCCAAGAGGAGTGGGCTTGGTTTCTTTGGCTTGATGAGAGTTTTCTTGTATTGTTATCTGTTAAAAAATAAGAAAAAAACAAAAGTGAAATAAAAACAATAAAAACAAAGTAGGTAGAAGACACAAATGGAGTTTCAAAGAGTTATAATGGTGCCAGAATATGATTCATCAACGAGAATCCTGATCTTTGCTTAACTAGAAAGTTGATGTGGAGTTTTTGGGACCCACTTTTGCTACGTATACATGTACAAGCACTTTCAATAATGCTTTGTCGGCTATGCTGATGAGAAGTTAGGTCACTCATAAAACATGATAAACCTAAATTATTTATTTTTCAACTGTAGTAATAAGGATCATTCATTCTTCAAAAAATTAGGTCATGGATTTGTAACTCAATTCAATATTCTTCACAAAGAATTTCATTCTCTGTCTTTAATTTTTTTTTTTTTAAGTGGAAATATTCATGGAATATATCCTTTAAGGGGTAAAAATGCAGATTTAAAAAATAAATTAAAAAGTATATGAGATAAAATACCAATATTCATTTCGTCATAAGCTTGATCTTTTCTGCTTTATGTTATTCTGAAAAATAATACTTATTATTGTAATAGTTGTTTTTCTTTTTTTTTTCCAACAACAAGTGTTAGATCCTTAATCATAGGATGAGGAGGATTGCACATACGTATTCCTTAATCATACGGCAGGCCGCAGCGTGCGTGGTCCGCAATTCACCCCTTGAAAATTAAGGGCGTGCGGCACATAATTTATACTAATGGCGGCATTTAAGAGAGCATTCGTTAGCTGTTCTAATGAGATATTGAACTACTTAACTGCAATATATTATCATATCAAAAGCTAATATAGTGTGAAGATGATATTTAGAGTCAATATTATTTTAATTACATAACAAAATATAATAATAATAATAATAAATACATGAATAGGGGTTGTAGGCCAACCAAGAATTTCATGGCATAGCACCTAACTTATTGAAAACATTTTTTCCCACTGCAAAAAGGGGAAAAATGATGATTCCATCGATCTTCACTATCATGCTATTTGCAATCTTGCACTATTGGAACAGTTCGCTAGTGTCAAAAGAAAAGAAAAGAAAAGAAAATACAAAAGGGAAGGATATTTTGAAGAAAATGATTGGTGATTTCACTCTTATTATATAATTTTTATAAAAAAAAAAAATTATAAAATATATTAAATATATGTAAACATGTGAAAAGGGCAAAAGATAGGTGTGTAATGCAATTTTAAAGAAGAGAATTATCCAAAGCTTTTGTCAGCCAGTGGCTGCATACCAAAAAGCAAGTAGATTGCCATTCTGTTTTTGGAACCAAGTAGATAGACATTGACTTTGACACTGTTGAGAGAGAAATTAATAAAAAAATATTAAAAATTAAGTAAAAAAATATTTTATAATCTAAAAAAATTATGATGCTATCTTCCCCAACTTTCACTTTTTCAAGAGATGATTGGGAATAATTATTGCATATATCATTAAACTAAATCTCACCCTTAATTAATTAATTAATCAATCTCTTCCAAATCTCATCCACACATACACTGCCAAAAAGCCAAAACAACACAGAACAGAACATAACTGGTGAGTGGCTCCCTTGTCATCGCCACAAACAGCAGCAGCAAAACACACAAATATTATTATTTTATCAATTATTATTTTTTTATAGAGAAAATACACTTAGGTCCCTTAATTTTATCCTGCTCATCCCTCTATTTTTTGAGAAAATTTAAAAAAGGTGGCACGTGTGAGAGTAAAAGCAGTGTGGGTGTGAGAGACAGGAGAGACCCACCAATGATTTGGGATGATGGGCATTTGATTCCGTGGGGGTTGGATGATTATGGAGCGTAGAAGTTGGCAATGATGGAGGAAAGAATTTTGGATAAACCTTTTCTCTTTCTTTCTTTCTTTCTTCTCTTCCCTTTCCTTTCCTTCAACACATTGCTAATTGCTAATTCTGTGTGGATCTCTGTGTACATATAGTATGTGTATTTTTTTTTTTTTTGAAAAAGTATTCGTTATGATGGTTTCAGAATATTGAGAAAAATTGCCCATTTTTCAACTTATAAATTATTAAAAAAATATTTATCTTTTTAAGTTTTTGCTATTAAGCAGTGGAGTCTTAGTTTTTTTTTTTTTTTTAAATCAAACTAATTAAGTTTCAATTGTTACTAATTACCAAATAGCACATTCCTTAATTATTTAGTTGATTAAGCTAAATATGAGGCTGCAGTTAACGGTTTGATCGCTGTTTTGTTTAGTTTAGTTGATAATACTATTTGAATTTTAATAATTAAGGTATCATTTGTTATAGTTTTTTGTTTTGTGCTTTTTATTTATTAGAAATGCGAAATTGTTTTTAGCTTTTTATTATTTAATTTTTGAAAACTATTTTTTTTCTAAAATTTATTTCTTATTTGTTCACTATGTGAAAAGTTATTTAAATTATCAAATCTCTCTTATTAAGTCATTAAAGATTCTAGCTAGCAATAAATTTTCTAAAAATCCAAAGTTTCAAACTAAATAATAAAAAAATATTTTACAAGTTAATTTTAAAATTTCAATGTTACAGTGATTATGGATTATTATATTGAATAAAAACATAATACCCAAATATTATAATAAATAAATAATACTAAATGACATTAGATGTGTATAAATAAAGAAAATAAGGTTTAATTTCATCTATGGTATGTGAACTATAGCCCTTATTACAATAGCATGCCTAATTTTTAATTTGTTACGTGAATATATATAAATTTTAATTAATATTAAAAAAAAATACATCTGTCAATTTTGTCGTTGAACATATTTTTTTATAATATTAATTAAAGTTTATATATATTTACTTAATAAATTAAAAATTAGGTACATCATTGTAATAGGGGTTATAGTCCAAATATTATGGATGAAATTAAGTCGAGAAAATGATAATATATATATATATATATATATATATATATATATATATATATATATATATATATATATATATAATACTAAATAGAGAGGGGATTGGAAAAAAAATTGAGAATTTGAATAAAGATAAAAATATATGCTTGTATTTTTGCAAAAATAAATGACATTAAATTCATATACATAGAGAAAATAATAGTAATAATAACAACAATAACAATAATTTTATGAGAACAAATTTTATAAAAATAAGAAATATAGAATTAAAAACAAAAAATACAATTTTGCAAATCACTATTTTTATTTCACAAAATTTATTTTTTATTTTCAAAATAGCTTTCTCATAAAAATTTATATAAACTATAAATTTAATCAAACAAATTTTATTTATTTAAAAAAAATAAGAAATTTATTCGTAAATAAAACGCGTCTGAGTTAACCAAAAATATTAGTGGCAATTAGTTGTTCAAACATCCAATAGTTTGGATTTGAAAAGCTCCATTTTAGAGTTTTTCACATCAACTGGTAATAATTCATTTGATTTTATTTTATATTTGGAATCAATTACCTTATTTAATAGCAAAATTATTTGTTTAAAATTAACTTCCTATATTATTTTAAATTATTAAAAATAATAAATTATTATTAATATGTTTTAACTGATGCTAGAAAAATTTCACTGTTAGGACTTATAAGACAAGATAAAATATTCAAGCATGTATTAAAATTGATTATAATATTAATTTAATTTTTTTTATTTTTTTTATTTGTATGAGATATCCAGGCCATCTCTCCGCTCATCCTCGGAGGCAAAGTGACTGTCTTGGAAAGAGTTTGTGTTGCGTGTTGCGAATGATCGAATCCATAACTTTAATTATGGTAATCAATGTTGTAAATATTATTTATTACTGAACTATCTCCGTTTGAGTTAATATTTTTTTATTATTTGAATAATAAATTAAAATAAAAGTAATATAAAAGAATATATAAAAATTAATTATACCATCAACATTCATTTAATATTTCAACAATAACTACTAATAATATTTTAACAAACATATATTATATTTCAGCTAATAGATATTAGCAAAAACAGCTAAACCGAACATGTTCTTAGAGTTGATGTTGCAATAGAAATGATGATAACAATGTAGGTTATTTTATTTTATTTACACTAAATTATAAATGAAATAATAATCTATTATTTCAAAAATAAACGTACGCAGTACAAATACAATAATATTTTAAAATAATAAATATTAACATTTTTAGATGTTTTTAACTTTTGTTCTCCAAGAGTTATCTTGTCTAGGTTTGTACTTGAAATAAGTGTAAAATTTTATTCGTGTTCAAGTAAGAAATCATGAGTTTATTATGTATATAATAATATAAATGTGGAAAAAAAAAATAAAATTTGACTATTATATAATAATATAATTGCATGGTCAACGCAACTGATCATCAATTTGACAAATTGGATTTGGAAATCAATTATTTGATGAGTATATGCAATCAATTAATTTGTAGAACTCATATATTATCTTATGCAAAACAATCCAACAAATTGGTAATATTAATTAATTCTTCAATACAATAAAACAACAATTAATTGTCAACGCCGAAAATTCAAATTCTTTGCATTTTTTTTTTTATTTTTGGTCAATGTATATATATATACTTATGTTCGCAGACAACGAATTTTAAAGAATACGAAGATGTTCATTCCTTAATTATACCTTACACGTGTGCGTATATATACACGCATGCAAATGTACAACTCGAACTGGCAGGCACGTGTGGATAGAATTTTGTGATCTTTTTATCTAGAAGGGAATGAAATTGTTATTTATGATGAATCAAAGTCAAGAATATATCTATATTTAAATATTGAAAATCACATCGACGGTTTAAAAGAGTTAACAAATTCACAAGAGAAAAATAGTTGAATTTGTAAAAAGAGAAGTGGAGAATCATTTTCAATCGGACAGGAAGAGTCTTTACCCCTTAGGTACCTATTTTATGTATATATGATGATCATTGATCACACTGATTTATTTATTTATTTAAAAAAATATTTCTCTCTTCTTTTTTTTTTTTTTTTTCTTGAAAGATATCTAGAATAGTAACAAATGCACCGACTATAATATATTATAAAAAAAAAAAAAAAAAGCTTTAACTGGCTTGTCCCATTTGAACTCTCTCTTCTATAATAATAAGAAATAAGACTTGTTGGGTGCAGCTTTCACATGTGTAGGTAGAAGAAGCATCAAATGGTTGCGTTTAAAAGTAGTGAAATGGGAGACCCATGGCATGGCCATGTCCACCCCACTAATAAAAATGAAGATTTAATTTAATTTAATTAAAGGGTCGGTCCACAATCTAGGACACTTGTAGTGGGTGCAGAAATGTAAACATGCCCTAAAAATTGACTTGGTGGTTGGGGTCAGTAGCACAATACAGTTGAGGGAGTGAGACCGCCTGCTCTGTTGTGGCACAAAGTTAGGGCATAGGGACCCATTTAGACGTATGATGCTTGTAAATTATTATATCTCATTATGCAATGGAGATCAGTTTGAGATTTTATTTGGTACTAATGTATTGTTGTTTTTTGGTCTAATTGAGAACATGCTTGTGACTGTATATTCACGTCTCAGCCACATGGTGATCATCACCTAAGTCCCATATATATAAAGTGAGAAAAAAAAATCTTTAAATATTAGTTAAATTAATAATTATATATATGCGTGTTTTTTATTTGTCATAATCGTGTCATTAAATTAATTAATAAGTGTTGAGATGAGTGGTTTAATATTCTTTTATCTCACATGAGATCGAGTGTTAAATATTCACCGTGTTCTTTCTTTATGAGCTCGCAAAGCACAAATATGATTTAATTTTAAAAACACCATTTTTATTATTCATATTGTAGAAAAATAGGTTTGCAGGAGTGATTTAATTATATAATTATTAATTAGGTGTTAATTGATATTTGAATTTATAAAATATGTGTTTGGTGGATTTAGAGAGTAATACATGAAAATGATGAGATGGGATTTAGTCAAATTACATGGCAGAAAAATCTTTCTTCCTTTTGAGGCATTTGTGGACTTTTGAAAGGCATTTAGCCACAGATTATGTAAATCCAAGACCATATGACCTTTCTTTTTTTCTTCAACTCAAGAAATTACATAATTTTAACCGTAAAACACGAGTATTGTCGGGTATTCAGCATATCTTCGAGGAAAAAAAAAAAAAACCATACATCTAAAGTCGACAATGTCGGGACCCACCTAACAAGTGTCCAAAATATTATTCATTCAAGTCTATTCTCAATACCTTTTAAACTCGGTTTTAACGTTTTGATCGATCAACACTATTTTTATTAAATATATTATTTGTAACATAATATTTATAATGATTGTCCCATTTTTTTCCTCTTGAATTCAACTAATTAAACGCCAAGAAATTTTTTTATGATTGGCTAATAAAAAATCACATCTATTTAGAATAAATGGATTTCAATTTCATTTTGAAATTTTTAGAGCTTTTAATTTGGTTGAACTTACCTTTAATCCAATGACTTTCCTCTATTAACATTACTTTCGCATCTTACTTATTTTAAAAATTAATTTTTAAATTCAGCCAAAGAGAATCTCTTAATTCTGATTAGACCAATTAAAAAAAAAAAAAAAATCAAAGATCAGTTTGATACTTTGGCATAAAAAAATATATTCACTCACCAATTTTAAAAAAAAAAAAAAAAAGATGATGGGTTTCTATATGTATTATTAGTCTTTAAACATCAAATCGGTTCTTATCATAAATTCTGAAAACAAGGGTCGGACTTAGGTTGTTTTCTTTTTGTGACAAAGGATCTTTATCAGAATATATAAATAGAGAATTGATATAAATATGTTTGTGGTCAAACCTCAATCATGCAATTGCTTTAATGGTATTAATAATTGAAGTCTAAATTCATGAATAGAGATGCTTTATACTTATATACCATCCTCAAGTTGAGGGATCCTTTCTTCTTCTTTTTTTAAAAAAATTATTTTTTTTTTTAATTTTTGAAAACTAAAATATCCTTTGATGATTTATTTATATATTCTCATAAATTATGTATGTTTTGCAGATTCTTTGTTCAATTTGTCTCTTAATAGGCATGCATAAACCACTATTTATTTAGACAAAAAGCCCTTAGGAAAGTTCACATCTTATCTCTTTTCAATTTTCACACACTATTTTTACTTTTGTAAAAGATAATGGCTATGAGCATAACACAATTGAATAAAAAATTTGATATTTTTTTAGGTGGAAGGTTGTGTGAATAATAAATAGAGAAATTGAGCATTGATTGAATTATGAAATTAATTTTTTTTAAAGTAAATTTGGGATATATATATTTGGATTCAGGATAAGAATTACAAATATTATATTATATGTTAGTTATAATTATTTAGGAGTATAATATTATTATTTTAATATATTTTATTACCGTAAGTTAACATGTAATATTTTTGAAGTATAAATCTTTTAAAAAAATTATCTTTAAAGTATAAGATTAACTACTCACACATATTTTATATGTTTCTTTTTAACTTCGAAGCGAGATGTGATTTTTAGATAAGTTAGGAGATGGGTCAATAGAGAATGTGACACATTAGCTATAGCTTTCTATTCATATGCTCGCTCCTATATGGAAGATTATTCTGGAGTGTTTGTTAGCTTTTTATAATTGATAATACTATCGTATCTCTTCAAGAAAAAATAAATACTCTCACATGTTATTATGTGAAATTAAGAAAAGAAATTGAACTTTCTTCAAAATTTTCTAACATAAAGTGAGTAGAAATAGCTTTTAACGTTGAATACGATTGATCCATAATTTACGTAGCGCCATGGATTTTTATGTGAAGTCAATAGAGTAAGCACATCTGCAACAAGTCATACCAAAAGCAAGAATTGTTCTTCAAGAAACAACTAAGAATTACGTATTCAACATGAATTTTTATTAATAAGTTACTATTCAAATTTTCAAAGTAGTTAAATTTATTATGTCGGGATATAACAATTTAATAATAAATGCATCTTCGTAATAAATTCAGATTCGGATTCTCCTTTTTCACATATAAACACACCAAACTTTTCAAGCGAATGAACAATTAATTAGGATTTTCTTTTATTTTTTGTTATACTAATTAAGACCCAACCGGCCCAAATATCTTTTGTTTACTAAGCCTAAGCATTCAGAGAGATTGAGTTGTAAAACCTGTGAGAATCCAATGGGCCTTTGTCTCCGCCCACAACACTCTGTTGGCTTCTGAACTTCTGAAATGTCAGGTTTGTTCTCTTAAATTTATAATAATCTCTTGTAAATAAGATAAAAAGAACTATGAGAATGCCTTTTTTTATCAGCAATTCATAATTTATTTTATTAAATTCTAACATTTAGAAACAACTTATCAACCAAATATGCTAAACCCAGCAGCAGGCTACTTTTACACCCACAAGTCTTAACTTAACATGACTCATCTTTGATCGGCAAATAAAACGTATTATTGTTTGAACTTTGAACAATTGTTGTACAATAATTCAATTCATTTCAATAATTATAAGGGCTATGTGAGCATAGAATTTTAGATGATAAAATGCTGGTAAGGCCTTACAGACTTTGAAGCTGAAGTGACAGGATAGAGCTTGGCCCAATTTAAAGTTCAATGCTGAAGATCCAACTTGATCCAAGAAAAGATTAGAGCCTGAAAGCCCAAATTTATAATTAAATTTTAAAGTGGCCCGGATGGCTGTGTCATTGATCGAGACCACCTCCCAAATCTACTCTCGCAATCACCTGAATCTCACCTTATCGCTTCCGATTTTCGGCCACCTGCCACTAAGAGGTGCGAACTCAGAACTGAAGTTCCATCGAAATGGCTATCCTCAGTCCTTATTTCCTCCTTATCATAACCACCATCACTGTCATCATCTTCACAACATCGCCGACATTAATCGCCTCATCGCCGTCCAATTTTCCCAGCTCAAAGCGAGCTCCACGTTTTCTGGGGAAATTTGCGCACCCAGTAAAAGCCCAGGAGCATCGGCAACAGTACCAATACGAGAGCCGATACTTTTACCAGAAACTCGACCACTTCAGCCTCTCGGACCTCCCGAAATTCCCGCAACGGTACCTTATAAACACCGATCATTGGGTGGGTCCCAACCGACTGGGCCCCATCTTCCTCTACTGCGGGAATGAAGGGGACATTGAATGGTTCGCCGTTAATACAGGCTTTGTTTGGGACATCGCGCCTCGTTTTGGCGCCATGGTCGTTTTCCCTGAGGTCAGCTCAGCAAATTATTTTTGGTTTGGTTCTCGGGAAAGATGACCTTTCTGGGAAATTACACGATAATTACTTCGAATTGGAGTTATTGAAATGTGGACTTTGCTTTTTGCAGCACCGGTACTATGGAGAGTCAATGCCATATGGAAGCAGGGACGTGGCATATAAGAACGCTACTACACTGTCTCATCTAACGGCGGAGCAAGCTCTAGCCGATTTCGCGGTGCTGATAACTGACTTGAAGAGGAATCTATCGGCGGGGGGTTGTCCGGTGGTGTTATTTGGCGGATCATACGGTGGAAGTACGAATATATTCTTAATAATTCGTTTTGTCAATTTCATTTAGTTAATGCATTGGCCATTGATTATTAAAGGTTGGTTTATGAAATGGTTTGTTAGTGTTGGCGGCATGGATGAGGCTGAAGTATCCTCATATAGCGATTGGTGCGCTTGCTTCATCGGCGCCAATTCTTCAATTTGAAGATATTGTGCCGCCGGAAACATTTTATGACATTGTTTCTAGTGATTTCAAGGTCAAGTTGCTGCTTCTTCTTCACTTTTATTTGGTCAATTGTTGATTCTGTTTTTGAATAAAGTTGTTATCTTTGTCTCTATCTGTAGCGTGAAAGCACAAGCTGTTTTAACACTATAAAAGAGTCGTGGCATGCACTAGTATCTGAGGGTCAGAAAGATAATGGACTTGTTCAATTGACTGAAACTTTCCACCTGTGCCGGTATGAGAACAGGATAAGATTGAAGAAATTTTTGGTTGTTAATACATTGCAGAATTAGGTATTTGTGTTTGATGCGATTGAAATTGAAGATTATTGACAGGAAATTGAATGGCACGGAAGAGCTTTCAAACTGGTTGGATTCTGCTTATAGTTATTTGGCAATGGTGGACTACCCCTATCCTTCAGCCTTTATGATGCCTCTGCCTGGACACCCTATAAGAGAGGTTATTTTAGATTTCTTTTGCACTTTCGGGAATTGCATTGTTTCATTCACTTGTATACGCACAGGACTTGGATAAACTTCTTGCTAATTTAAAAGGACAGGTCAACACGGGAGAACCTGTGAGTTTATTTTAGGGCATCCATAGTGAGTTTATGTTGGGGTTATTCCTGCATTCTTCTTGATTTTATGTGCTTAGATGTCATGAACCATTGGCTTGGCCTTGGAATGTTTCTCTGTTTCATTTAGTTTATCAAGAATATATTAACCTCTTCAGCATTGGAAATTTGTTCTTTTCTTTGTACACTTCAAAGTTTTTAGAGAGTTGGCTGTAATTTCTTGTGAGACACTCCTTTTCTCATCAGTATTTAGGATTAATATATCTGAATTGTAGTGGATAATGTGAATTTACTAGTCATGGTTTCTTTTGTTTAGGTGTGCAAAAAAATTGATGGTTCTCCTGATGGGACTAGCATTCTCGAACGTATTTTTGAAGGAGTAAGCATTTATTACAATTATACTGGGGATGTTGACTGCTTTGAGCTGGATGATGATCCTCATGGCTTGGATGGTTGGAATTGGCAGGTCGAGAAGTGTTACAGCCATACTTCTTTTTTTGTCTCTTCCTTCTCCATATTTGGATAAGCTTACATTTAAATTTACCAAACTTTGCCGTTTATGATTTCTCATTCTATAGGCTTGCACTGAAATGGTGATGCCAATGGCTAGCAGCAAGGATGCGAGCATGTTTCCCACATATGATTTTAATTACACTTCTTTCAAGGAAGAATGTTGGAAGGATTTCGGGGTTGTACCTAGGCCCAGATGGATAACTACAGAATTTGGTGGACATGTAAGCAAATAAGAAATGTATAGAATTTCTTTTTATTACTATATCCTTTCCGTTAATTAGTGCTTTTTGACTTTTCATAAGAATTTAGAAAATGATTGAACCACATTAATTCTAGCAAAAAAAAAAAAAAAAAACAAGATTTATTGACTAAATTACCCTTTAATTAATTCTTTGTAATCATTAGAGACAAAGTTTGGTGGAGATATCTAGACAAGGGTAAAGTTGGAATCAAATAATCACAACTACCTTGTTTCTAAAAGTGTCATCTAAGTGAAAAAAAAAAAAAAAAAAAAAGTGAACAAGTGCCAAAAGTAACGGAATGGAGGTAGTATACGCTAGCTAGTTTATCATCATGCGCTAATTTTCACTTTGATATACTCTTCATTATGCTTTCACAGATTTCAATAGCATGATCCATTCTGTTTTAGATTGTTTTCATCTTCTCTCATGTGTGATATGATGAAAGCATAGCCTTAATCCCAAATTTGATTCTGATGATTCCCTTTTATGGTAAAGGATATCAAGACTGCACTAGAAAATTTCGGAAGTAACATAATTTTCTCTAACGGTCTACTGGATCCTTGGAGTGGTGGCAGGTATGCAACCGATTGATTATTACTCTCCTCAAAGATCTAAACTAAGCTCTGATGGTTGGTGTTGTTATTTCTTGCAGTGTGCTGCAGAATTTATCTGAAACCGTTGTTGCCCTTGTTACAAAAGAAGGTAATTATATAATGAAACTTCACCTTTTGCATGTTAAAGCAAGCTTGCTTTCAATTTGCATGATTTTTAGGAATTTTTTCATGGAGAAATCTTTTAAGTTATAGAATAAGCAGCATAACAATTTAGGGGGCTATGAACTCCATCCTACAATATTAATCAATGGGCTATGACTCTGGATGGATAATTTCTGTGTGCCACTTTTCCTTGGTAACGTCCTGGTTTATCCTATAAACCCAGGTGAAAGCATAAGGATGCATGGAGAGCAATTTTATTCAGAAAACTGCGAATTATATTTCGAACAATATTAATCGCGTTAAGTTTTCCAGTCAACTAATTATATTGGTTGGCTGGCAACATATCGTGATTCAAGAAAGTCTTCTGCAATATGAATCTTTGCTTATTGGCAAGCATATTTAATGTGCCTAAGTGACATAGCCTGTTCAGGGGTTCAAAGGCATCAGGTAGTCCCTTAATGGTGCAATCTCTGATAGCCACGAATAAATTAATTCTTTGGCTTTTTGGTTATATTTTTCACTTTCTTTGTATTTTCTAACCTTAAACTCAAGACTATTGTGTAGAGCATTCTCTGTGGACATTGCATTGCGTATTTAGGTAATCCTTTTACTTTTTATTCAACCTCTCATTTTTTTCCCACTGTAATACAGTGAACATTTCTGACTAAACTAGCTACCTAATTTTAGCCCAGACTATATCATTAGTATTTTCAGCACTGCATAGGGGTTGAGTTCTTTCGTGAGTCTTGTGAAGTAATTTGCGGTTATTCATAAAATTCACACCAGGCCTGATATTAAGTTGTTTGCAGTCTGGCATGGGGCAGCTGGAGAAAATTTTGACATCAAACCACTAATTGTAGTCTATAATTTTATTGCAAGATGCTATTTGTTGCCATCATATTAAGACTGCAAGAATTGATTGCGTGCTAAAATCGTTGATATGATCTGTTATTTGGTTCTCAAAGCAGTTAGAACGAGGGGAATATTTGCTAGTAGAAAATAAATATATCGTCTTTACCATGTGTCAGGGGCTCACCACATAGATTTGCGTTCGTCAACGCCTGAAGATCCTGATTGGTTAGTAGAGCAAAGGGCAACTGAGATCAAGCTGATTGAAGGATGGATAAATGGCTACAATCAGAAAAAGAAAACAACTTTCAACGTGTAGAGATTTTTAGACTGTTTTATTAGATCTTTCCACCTTCTATAAGCCATTTTGACTCTTCTCGTTTACTTGCTGGAACTGGAATGGCTAAATGGAAACTGTTGTATACTTTGATTCCGTTTATTAGGTCTGCAATGTTTATAAATACCCTTGTAACAGGATGGTACCGTGCTGTATATAATCTTAATTTTTCTCTTTTTGGCTGCGGAAAAGTTAAATTTGCCATCGGTTGATAAATTATGAGGTTAATGAATTTGTATTAAAATAGTATAAGACCGGGCATCCCTAGATTGCCAAGCAAGTTTACATTACTCAACTTTCACTTAACATGATAAAAAAAAACAAATCATTAATAATATACACTTGGAGGAAGAGCCTCTTTGTGGGGGGCTTACTCGGCGTGAATTTAGATTAGGTGAGTAATGCGCTTTGGATATCAAATGGGTAGATAAAAAAAAATGATAAGAACTGAAAGTGGCATAAATTCTGATATATTACTGATAGAGAACATCAGATCATATGAAATACAAGACGAGGAAGAAAACTTCAATATTTCATTACTCAAAAATAAAAATAAGCTGGTCCTTATTATATATTATTGCAAAGATGCTGTGATCGTAACACAGCAAAATAGCTAGATATTCATCCAGTTGATCACCCAAATTGTTTCTGAAGATAGTTGATCACATTCTTGTCCAGTTGGAACGCCTTGGTGAGAACATCAGGATTAATTGGTGGATTAGATCCGAACACTGCATTTGCAATCAAAACGACTCCTGGATTTTGGCTACTCAGTCCAGAAATGGCAACCGCATCAGTTTCTCCAATATTAAGTTGAAAGTGAATCAAACCAATTGGGAAAACAAAAACATCTCCTGGATTTAAAACTTTGGAAATTAAACGATTAGGATTGGATGTGACAAAACCCACGTAAAGTTTGCCTTTCAAAAGAGCTAGAATCTCAGTGGCACGTGGATGATAATGGGGTGGAATTAAACCTCCATAAGCTGCAAAGTCCAAACGTGCTAAGGATATACCTAGAGTATTTAGTCCTGGTAATGTATCAACACTCACTAGTGTTACATTTGATCCAAGTTGATTTTTAGTATTTGCAGCCATATTTAGTCCCGGAAAAAAAAAATCATTTGCAGTTGCACGCATTGGGTCCTTGCAAAATTTTCCATTCACGAATACTGCATAAAAAATAATTAAATTCATTTAGTAAATAGCAACTAATAAAAAAAAAAAAATAGTATGTGTGTGTATATATTTTTTTATGTACCTCCATCCTTAGGGTTCTCAATGGCAACACAAAAATCTTGAAGAGGACTAGGGTCAAAGGCAAAGGCAAACGAGTAGGACAAAACTAGAAAAACAAAAGCTATGAGGAAACGTGCTCCTTTCATGTTGTATCTACTTTTTTTTTTCTTTGAACTCTCGAAGATGGTTTTTGAGCTAGGAGAGGGATGGGAAATCTTGCATGGAAACAAATGAATTTATAGATAGGAGCAATTTGAACTAGTCTTCGTTACCTATGCATGCAAAAAATTAATTTATAAAGACTCGGCTTAATGAATTAATCTTCAACGTTTAATTTGTACATAACAATATTATACACACTTGAAAGTGATCTACCCCAGTCACTCCTTATTTTAGGTAAGGTTAGCTTCTAGAGTTTCTTTTAATTAAGATTGAAACAGATATTTTTATGTTAATTGGATGATTAAATTAATTTAGACCTGGAGAATCAGTAAAAGTTAGTTGGTTAATCTCCTTCACATTAACAAGTTGAAGAGATGCTTTCAGCATTTACGTAATCCATACGAGTTCATGCACATTTCTATTGCATTTGCTTCCGGTTGGTGGGCAGTACTTCATGAAATCAAATTGCAAGTGATAAACAAACATATTGGTTAGGAAGTGATTAAGGCTTCGTTTAGTTTAAAATGATCTACTTTCCGGGAAGCACATACACTTTCAAGGAAATTATTTCTCCAGTGAGTTTAATTTGAATGTATTGATTATGCAAATGAACTTCATCAGAAGTAAATTACTCTCAAACTAGAAAAGATATTTAAGTGTGTTTAAATAATATGATAATTTGGTAAATTCATTGTTAATTTCAAGGAAGTTAGATGATCTAATTCCAGAAACTATAATTAATAATGCAAATCAAATATAAACACTTTACTCTGCAAAAAGTTACACTTCTCTATAGTTTACTTATCTCTAACCAAACATTACCGAAGCTATGCCGAATGCCTACGAAGAGTTTGACGTATGCAATCGCGTTTTTAAGCCTTCTTGTTCATGGGTGACAAACTGCTTGTCTGAATTTCTTTTGGACAAGCAGGAAAGGCCACCGATTGTGATTTCGTCAAAGCAGATCATGTGAGAGGGACCAACATCGATAAAGAAACTAGATAAATCAGCATTTTCAAACGGTAAAAATTGTAATTGGAAACTATTTCCTATAGTTAAGGGAAAGTTTCTCCTGTCCTTGGCTGTTGTCTTCCTCCTTACATAGTTTTTCTCTACTGTGTTATTGGAAACTGATAAATGCAGTTGTCGTGGGACGACATGATACACATTTTACTTTTAAGACAGATGAGCCAACCAAAGACCACAATTTATATAAATATTTCTGGAAACACAGATGGATCAAATGTAACACTCATAACGTCAATTAATAAAATAGGAGGAATAAGTACTCTCTATATATATTCTTAGCGTGTATTAACGTTGCCTCTTAAAGGCCTATACCCATTTTAAATTCATCCATGCTGACATACAGATTCATTTATATTGACACAATTAACTTTGCACATGAATTAAGGAGTTAGTTAAATTATAATTTTTGGCCAAATCTTTCCTATTTTAGCTTTTACATTGCTTAATTGAATGTTTGCCTTAAAAGTTAAATATGTTATGTCAATTTATTATCATAAACACAATTAAAGACTATATACCCATAATTAAAGGATGCATCACAACAAAAATTCACTCATTTTTCCTAATATCAAGTTTTACCTCTAATCAAATTTTTAAATTTGACCCTACTATTTTTAGTGTAAAATTTTGGTGTGAAATGAGAGTTTAATTTTTTTAAAAAAAATATGGACACTTAATAAAGAAATTATGTGCGAATAACCTTTTTGAAGCCAAAATTTTGATTCTGTTAATTGTCTCTTCAAATTCTTCCTAAATACCCACTTATAAATGACGCTAATTCAATAGTTAAAAATTATACACACAAACTATAACCAAAAAAAAAAAAAAAATCCAAGGTCCATTGTCTACAACTATATCATGTCCATTTCATTTGAATGTACAACTTCCTACTTTGTTCATAACTTTAGAAGATGTGCTCACTCTAACTGTTAGTCACTCGGACTTTATCAATTTAAATGCAGAAAAAAATACATAATCACCGAATTATGATGAAGAACTTCAATTCACATAATACTCTTCCTGTGTAGGTACAAAGAAGAGAGTAAAGAAAAAGAATAAAACAGAAGAAATAAAAAATTTAGTAAAAACATTATTGTTTCTTAAATAGAAGGAATAGTATGAAACTCGCACTCTGTCAAGAAAATTGTGAATATATTGTCTATTGCAAAAAAGTCAGTTTATAGAGTTTGATATATTGCAAAGATTGATGCACTAATTATAATGAGATGAATGGTCCTTGTGAATAGATTTGCCATGGGATGAATGTTACTTAAAGTTGAGGTAGAAATAATAAAGGAATCAGCAACAACAGTGAAACATCATATTGCCAATATATTTGTCATATGATAATAGTTTCATATGCTTTAAAGGAAAAATGACATTTAGTATTTCAAAAAATATCGTCTTTTTATTTAAAAGGTGCACTAGTTGTCTTTGTAAAATACTGCTTCAAATCATCTTTTGGATAATAAAAATATGTGCTTAAATATTGCAAATGTAGGTATTTTTACGTCACATGTTGCACATATGTTATTATTACATGCATTCCTTATTTCTAACTTTATATTAAAAAAATAAACAGTAGTTTTTGTTAAGTAAATGTGTGTAAAATTTCTAAATGCATGCAATTTTGTTTGAAACAGAGAGAAAAAGATAATATAGTTATGAATTGGTTAGTCAACCATATTTAAAATAATATCTCATTTTTTTTTTCTTTCACTTTTTTATTTTTTCCAAAGCTGGTACTCTAAACAGTGTTTGTTATATATATATATATATGTAAAAAATTAATTAATGAATTCAAGACTTGGCTTAATGAATTAGTCTCCAATGACGATTTCTTTTTTTTTTGTTTTATTTTATGGCTGAAGATTTCTACAACAACTACATACAAATCAACTTGGGATTCCCTTTTCATTACTTTGTTTTTTGGTTAAATCAACTAAAGTTGTTAGTGAGGATTTAAAAGTAATAAAGAAGGAG
>CANUEP010291391.1:0-13937 GCA_947857235.1 Jatropha podagrica | reverse complement strand
TATATATATATATATATATATATATATATATATATATATATATATATATATATATATATATATATATATATGGAGTAAAATTAAACCAGCTTACAGGTAGGCCCAAACTCAACCTGAATTATTTTAAACAATCTCAGGCCAGAGCTCTGATCAAAGCTCACAGTAAATTCTGAGATGGCCCATTTACTTCACTTTTTTTTCCCCAGAACTCTTTCGTAAACCTAAGTTATAAACCTACTCTATCATACATTGCCATACCATAAGAACTCGAGACTCTCTAAAATAAATTTATATATATATGTATGATAATGAAAGAAACAAAAAAAAAAAAAAAAAACAACACATGCTATAAAATAATATCACAAGAGCTTTTTCCAGAATGATTACCATGAAAAGTAAGTAACAAATAAGAGTGTTATGTGAACCTAATATGACTTCACTAGAAAATTATCAAAATATATTCAAAAATATATTTCTTGCATTTGTATGCCACTTTGGACTTGTAAAAACTAAATTAATTTCCGCTCTAAGCTCTGCCAGAATTTAATTTGGGCTCACAACTATTGACCAAATTCAACTCAATCTAAGCCCATGTGAACCTTGGCTCAAAAATTCGAGCTGAGCAATTTGAGTTTTAGACTAGCTCAACAAAAGATATACAGTCCTAATTCCCGTTCTATTGAGGCTCATCTATATCAATACGTTGCCAGAGCAAGCTAAGCCACAAGATGCCAAGTAATTTGCCTTCAGTAAATCAAGCTGTTTGTGCCATTATAGAGATCCTCAAAGAGGTCCACAAATAGCAAAAACATGTGGCGGATGCCAATTAACAAATCAAGTTTTTGTTTGGTTTGGAGATCATAATTGGAGTCGCCCTATTGTTTGTAATTTCCAGTAGAATAATTTTGCTGGTGAAAACTAAAAAATATTCAATAAACTGATTCCAAGAGAAGTGAAAACTAAAATTTGTTGTTTACTTGCAATATATTTGAAAACAGTAAAAAGTGGATATGAATTTTCTTATGTATCCTAGTTTACAATTAAGCTTTAAAGAAACACTTTAAGTAGTTTTCCATTTTTCACTTGAATTCTCTGTTGATGAAAACAAACAGAGCTCCATCTATTGTTTCCCATGGTTTACAGATTGCTCCATGGTAAATTGAATTCCACGTTTTATTTCCCATCATATGTGAGCGCACCTCAGGGCCAAACAAACACACTCTTTCCCAAAGTCAAGTTGCTATCATGACATCTTAAATCTGGAACATGAACTGCCAAAGAGCTGGCACATGAAGTGGCATACAAACAGCATGAACGTGGATCAGGTGCTAAAAGAAGTGCAGGTTGTGTACTCCCTAGGAGATTAATTTGAGTATGTAATTTTTATGTGGATTCACATACACTAAAAAAGTACAAAGAAAATTTTGAAACAGTGAATGTTGATCAGAAAAGTTCAAACAAAAAAACTCCTGGGCAGGGATGGATCGAGACAACAAAACAATTGAAGCAGAGACAAAACATTTAAAAATCATATAGGCAACTGAATGAAACAGAAGCTCTACCTGTGTCTGTGCAAAGCCATCAGCAGCCCTTACAACATTGGCTTTTGGAGGTTCACTTATACGAAGAGGCATTGCATTATCTCCCAAAATTTCTCTTACCGGCCGTAAAACAGGAGGGCTAGAAGCCTCTGGATCTTTCAGCCGCTCAGGCGACCTACTTTCCAGCTTAGAATCTCCATCAGACATTCTACGATCATCAGCTTTCTTACCATTTCCAAATCTATCCTCCCGACGCCAATCATTGACTATCTCAGGAGGTGCAGGACTTCTGCTGTTATCATTATACTGTTTACTTTCTTGTTCATATCCAGGACTTCTTTCATCATACCCATATCTAGCATTTTTGTCATCACTTCTTCCTCCAGGACTAGACATGTCGCTGTAACGGCGTTCATATGTGTCCTCATATGGTGGGCTTCGAGATCCACCTTGGTATGAGTCCTCTTTGTCACCCTGTATGATATTTAAGTTCAATCAGAAGATTAGCATGTTTCTAATTAAAGTATTTTGTAGAATTCAAAACAATTAAGTTCAATTGCACAAATATTAACTAGACCAAGTTAATCCCTGTAACAATATTTTGAATTCACATAAACAGAGGAAATGATGACCATACCAACTTTGCACTTGGAGGCTTTCCATAGTTCCTCTCACCCGTGTATCGTCTATCTACATAAACATGTTTAATAAAGTCTCGAAGTCTGTCTACATTGCTGGCAGCAAAAACATGAATCAGATTTGCAATCATTATCATAACATATAATAAAACACATCATAAATGAGTGACAACCTGCCATCAGGGGCAGACTGACGCTGTGGATCCCATTCTTTAAGATAAATGTCTCTTGCACGCTGTAAATAAAAGACGGCAGTCAGTTAAGAAAAAAACTGAATGGATAAATCACAGAAAATGCCAGGCAGGTATTTAAGACCCAACCTAACAATTGATTGGCAAGAGGGAAAATAGAAGACAGAGAGAAGGGAAGGAGAGAGAAAGATTTAGAGAATAAGGGAATTAAAGAGATGGAAGCTGAATTCTCTTTCTGTAGTTGGATCCCTATTATAATTGAGCAGTAGTGATTTATATTTCTAGCTATTATGATTCAACAAAAAGTGCAACACAAAAAACAACCACCAATAAATTCTCACTTCGAAACAGTAATATACCTGGTTTCCTCCTCCTTGAAGAGCAGCAACTTCTTGTGACGTAAATTTAGCCATTGATACTGATTTTACTCGGTGTGTGAATTCTCGACTGGAAAAAATTTCAAAGCATTACATCAGTGCAAGTGACTCTCTCTCTCTCTCTCTCTCTCTCTCTCTCTCTCTCTCTCTCTCTCTCTCCCCCTCTCCCTCTCCCTCTCCCTCTCCCTCTCCCTCTCCTTTCCCCCCAAACAAGCACCAGGAGGAAATTCTCAAGAAAACACAGAAATTACTAAACAAGAGAGAGCAACAGACTAATGCAAAGAAATAGCAAGACAACTTAAAAATAGTCATACTTACTGTATGCCACTACAGTTGGTGCAAACAAATGTCCAGAAATTTGTGCAAACATATTGTGGTCCCTGCTCAGCCAATAAAATATTAGCACTATATAACAAACTAAATGTGAGCTTTTCTCCTGCAGAACAATAGCCCATGGAACTCCAATCTTCATGATATGAATACATCAGGCAACTTATTATTACTTCAAAAGAATTTTGTGGTTGACACCTAGTGAAACTTTGCATCAAATCATCTATGAGAGGCAGTTGGCTAAATTCCATTGAATCTTCAACAGATAGGAAAAAAAAAATTATATTTCCTAATAATAGGCATAACATTTCAGCATCATATGCAAGGACTGTAAATTATAGATAAATTAGGCAAATTTTTATCATAATCACACATCTAGATAGCTAATCTAATAAGTAATTAAATCAATGAAAAACACGGTACACCAAAAGATTTAAAAAATATCCTTGAATAATCTATCTCTGCGATTATGCATATCCAAACCTTAAAGGTCCTAAAACCCTGCGGTGGTCTAAGAAATACAGAGTAATTACATCCTCACTACTTATTTATTTTTTTCTCAATAGAAGAAAAAATAGAAATAGAAGATAACACTCCCATATAATATCCAAGGAAGCATTGAAATCAATAGACTGAACTATCAAATTTCCTTCACATTAACAGCCTAATTTCTTTTCATAGATCAGAAACAACTGATTAAGTCCATTTCATTAATCTGTTAAGCCACATACAACAAATTATAATACATAAAAGTCTAACAAAAGATTCATATATAGCGGACCCTACCACTTTCGAATTAAGGCTTAGTTATTGTTGTAAAGGCTTCACAGAGCCCAAAGTGAGAAGCATAAAGCATCAAAAGATTGCTTCATTCTGCTATAAAAAGGTCCTCAACTTCTCCCCAGCCTAGCTATGCAGTAATGAGAAGGCCATTAATCATTTAGCATAGACTCACTTTTTCTTTTCACATTGTCTAAGAAACAGCTCATTCATAATTGAGTCCAATTATATGTTTTTACAATTTTATTTAATAGATTAACCCTTGAACTCTTACCAAAAAAATGTTCAAATTCGAATTCAACATGATTAAATCCTAAGCCAATTAAGCTATAATTTTATTTATGATTTTGCACAACAAATAAACTATAATGCAAAGACAGATAAGATATCAGATTAGATATCCGTGTAAAAATTTATGTTCTCAACGATCTTTGATGGTTATACGGGTATCCAAAGTACAAACAAGATGGGTAAGGTATTAAGACAATAGAAGCAATGGAAAATCACTCACCAAACTATTACAATTAATGCATCTCCGATTCTCAGGAAGCTTCAGAAGTCCCCGAATTATTCGTTCATTCTTCTCGTCTTCCTTAACTCGACTTGCCATTTCACTGCCAACTTCAATTTAAAAGAAGAAAAAAAGAAAGCAGTTTCATAATCTATCACAAGCAAAGAGAAAGCTACAAAACACACTTAAAATTAATCTGATAAATTGACTAATCCTCCAATTTAAAACTAACAAGCCTAACATTATAACCATTCTACGCTTCTACAGACATGATAAGCTTATATTGACAAATCAAACTAATCACATAATGCACTAAATTAGCAGAAAAATTAATCTAGATTCGAACATAGTAATTATGTTCATCTGCAATGCAACTCAGCAAGACCAAGCAACTATAAACGGCAGAAACTGAAAATTCAACAATCTAAAGAGACGGATCTGAGGAATCAAAACAAGCAACAGAAAATGAAATACGCCAGAGTCGTTTAGGAATCAAACAACTAAACAAAAATAAAAAAAAGAAACAAAACTTACCTATAAAGTTGATTATGGCCTTTTAAGCTTCTTGTTATAACTAGAGATCCAGAGCTTAGATTGCCTTTGCCTCTCTCCCTCCGCAGTCTTTAATTTGGATAAACAGCTGCAGAGGAAAAGCAGAAAGAGAGATGATCTGCAGATCTTTCAAGAGTCGGTAAGTAAGGGGCTTTTGTACAGCTAAGAGCTAACCAAAGTCTGCTTTTCCCGAAAATGGAGAGAGAGGGGAAAATTAATATATATAAATATAAGTGTGTGTGTTAATATAGAAATGAAAAAGAAGGGTGTATTTTATGATGGTATTGAACAAAGGCGAACTGTACCCTGTCCCTACGGGTGTGCTGTGGCGTGCGCGTGGTGTGGGATTGTCCCATTTTTGACGGTTTTTATGGTCTTATTTTGTTCAAAGTTACAGACTTGCAGTCACAGAGACTGGTTTAAGATCGTGTAAGGCGACTTGTTGAGTCAGTCGGGGTTTTATAATTAATTTATTGCCCTTTGCTTTTGCCAAAATTACACAACTAACCCCGATTTGAAATACTAATTGCGGCTGCTAAGCTACAGTGCATTTATATGTTTCTGGATTTGATTATCTTCTTTTAAATTTTAATAGGAAAACTCTTAAAATAGAAATTTCATTTTTAGAAAAATTTAAACCTAACAAAATGATATTTTTTTCTTTTGAGGGAAAAATGATGTTAGTTTAACGGTAAACAACTTAAGAACAACGTTCCGGGAATCTAGATCCTACTTATCATAATTTAATTATAATGATAATATTTATAATTATATTTAGATTTTTTTTCCCTTTTGAAAATATATTTAAGATTTTTTTGAATCCTTATAAAGTGTTTTTCAAATATCAAACTTATATTCTTATTTCTACGAAAATTGTCTAAATTCGCATAATAACTACAGTATTTTCTAATTGAATAAATTCTTTTTTATTAAGGAATGATTGTGAGCCCATGTTTCTAATTACCATTTTCGTAAGAGAAATTAAAAAATCGAAGAAAAGTTTTCAAAAGAATTGAAAATTAGAATTTCATATCTGAAATGTTATCATATTTTCATTTTGAAAATTAGAAAATAGCTTTTTAAAAGAGGAGTCATGTCTTCCCTTTAATATATTTTTATGTATTGATTTGAAGTTTTTAATGAAATTCTAATATTATCTTAAAACATATTTTTTAAAAAAATATTTTTATTTTATTTTTTTCCCTAGTATATATTTGAAAATGCATTTTTAAATTAAAATATTTTTTTGACGGATTTGGTGTATAGATTAAACCCATATATTAGTATGGATAAGTTTTTTAGAATGTTATATTTTTGAATTTTTTCATTTAAAAAAATGAACTTTTCATAATTAAAATTGTAATATATGTAAAAATATATCTTTAATGAAAAATTATTAAAAAAAATACTAGGGTAGCTTAATTAATTTTTTTATTGTGTTTTATATTTTAATATGTAATTAATTTATAATTACATAAAAATATATTTATAATAATATCATTTATTTTTTAAAAACTTATTTGTTATAAATAAATCGAAAATAAAAACTGAAAATATTTAAAAATTCTATTTTTTTTTTCTAATGTTTTATCATTTTTTTATAAAAGTTAAGAATTTTGTTTAGTTTTTAAAGTGAAATATAAGTTTTTTATTTTTAACAATTCAACGTGTTTTTCATTTGTCCGTTTTCTTTGTTTTAAATTTTTTTTTTTCCTTTTATGAAAAGGAGAGCAGAAATTCCAAGAGAACAAACACATTCTAGGATAGGCAACGCTAATGGCATCATGCATCAACCGTGATGCCAACCCAAAAGGAGGTTCAGTAAGAATATGAGTCCCAAAAGAGAAGTTACTAGCCGTCGTCGAAAGAAAATCCGCACAATAATTTGCTAGGTCATATGCATATCATATCGCACGTTGCATGCCCAAAATCTTGAAGCAAATTATTGATGTTAGAACGAGCTGATGAGAGCTCCTATGCACTTCAATTTTCCTTGAATAAATCGAATAACGATCGCATTATCATACTTGAAACAAAACTTGATATCCTTAAACTCTTGACATGCTTAAGACATTCCATTAAAAGTGTGCATGGATCGGGCTGGGATGAAAATTACGTAATTTTCAATTCCATCCCAATATATCAACACATAAAAGAAGGATTTTCAATTCCCTTCCATTCGAAAATATCAAGATACAAAAATCAGAGTCCTACTCCATTACAATAAGTATGTAGTCTTGTCCCATTTTTTGGGATGGGACAGACAAAAAAATTCGAATCTATGGGACAAGATGAAATGGATTGGATTAGGCATCAATCGAAATTTTCACTAAAATTTATTTATATAAGTTTGAGTAAAAAAAAAAGAACTATAAAATCAAATTATTAATTCAATCATAGTGATCTACTACTAAATTCATAATTAGGACTTTTAAATAGTTATTTTGTAATTAATAAGGGCGTTAAAAATAATAAAATAAAATAATGTAAAAACTATATAGTCTAATTTAAATTTACCTATATTTTATGAATTTTAATTCATAATTATTTCTATCACTGTTGTTTTTAAGCTGATTTAAATTTGATATTTATTTTAATTTAATTTTGAATATCATTTGAAAAATAAATTATGATAGCATTAAGTATTAATCAAATTCAGTAATTAGATTAATTAAAGTTAATATTTTCTCTTATATTGATTAATTTTTTTATTTTATGTTAAATAAAAAAATATTCAAAAAGATTTATTTAACACATATATTATAAATAACAAAGGAAAAACTTATTTTGAAAATATATATTTAATTATTTGATTTATTTTATATTTAAAAATGTATATTATTTTTTATATTATTACTTTAACAATAATTGATTTCATAAAAAAATTAAAAATAAAAATGATGAAATGATTTTTATGAATATAATTTGAAATTTATAAAAAAAAGCAAGTAGAATTTTAAAGAAAAAAAATGGAGGGATAATTCTCGATTTTCGGGATGAGATGGAATATGACAGAATTTAGGCCGATTTACTCAAATAATCAATCACGTCTCGTGATTATTTTTAAAAATGAGATTCGACGTATTAAATTAATATTGAATTTTATCAGAATGCAAAATTAACAATGGTATTCGAAAATGGGTCAGAATTTCCATAATCTAGTGTGTATCCCAACCTTCCATCACTACCCATAATTCAATATTTGGAATCCAATAAATATCAATCTTAAAAAGAAAACCTTAAAAATAGAAAAATCTTTAGCTTAACCTTAATCACAGAATCAACAAATTAATTAACTATTCTTTTTTTCTTTTTATGAAAAAGAAAGATAACTTGAATTTGATACCTTACACTCTATATATGAATATAGAATAAGTTTGATATTTTACGCTTCATACTTGAATTAAAGAAAAATTTATAATTTAAATTATTAATTTTATATTTGTTAATTTTATTGAAAATTTTTAAATAAAAAACATTTATTTTAAATTCAAAATATTAGACTAATTATATAAAAATTAATGTCTATAATAAAATTGAAAGAAAAGGAAATATATACTAAAAATCATTGACTTTATTTATTTTTTAACTAATAAAATTTTCTAGATGATATTAAAAATAATAAAATAAATGACAAAGAGAATTTAATCATAGACGTATATATATAATTTTTAATGATAGTTTTATATAAATTATTTTCTCTTGTATAATTTACCAAATTTTTCTAAATTTAATAGAGTAGTAGAAATTAAAAGAGAAAAGAAAATATTAATATAAAAAAAGAATTGTATTAGAAAAATTGAAATAAAAAATTTGATTTTACCAAGCATCAAATAGCGTCCTCTATTTATAGTTTAATAATAAGTAATTAACAATAATTCAATATATTATCATTAAAATATATAAAAATATATATATATTATAATTTTAAGACAAATAAATATTAAGACTTTGAATATTAAATTATGATAATTTTTAATTTTAAAATAAATAATAGCAGTTTCGAGAATACGAATTTTATTTTCAGAAAGAAAACTTATTACATTCTAATTGAAAATTTAACCCAACCATAATCATTAATCATCATGATGATGAAAGTTATTACAGAAAAGTCCTGTGATTATCGGCTTTTGATTTGCTGGTCAAAATCTTTTACTTGGCCCGTAAACGCCAGCAACACGCGACGGTAACTGTGTTTCCCAGCCTAAAGCACTTGCCACTGCCAGTTGCCAGTTGCCAGTTGCCAGTTGCCAATTTCCATGTCTACCGTCGTCAAAACAGAGTAATTAATTTTTGTCTTTAGCATATGTGACAACGATGAGGACTGGCTGTTTTTTTCTCTTTTAATAAATAATCTCCAAGTGGTAATGAATCATATGCATATAATGGATGAAGTTTTTTTAAGAAATAAAGACCAATTTGATACATAAAATTTATTTAATCAAATAAAAAGTCAAATTTAATATTTTAGAATAATTTAATCTTTAAATTTATATAAAATATTAAAAATATTTTATTTTTATTTTTTAAATCAATTTAATTTTTAAATTTATTTGAAATGTTAAAAATTATATTTATTATTTTGAGTCAATTTAACCTTTAATTTTTCAATATACTTACATTATAAATATAATTACGATTAAAAAAAATTATATTTAATATTTTGAATCAATTTAACATTTAATTTTTTATTTACTTATAATGTAAAAATTATTATATAGATATTTATTAAAATTGGAGTTAGGACGAGCTGACTAATTTATTAAAAAATTAATTAATTATAAAATAAATAAAAATGATATATAAAGTATATTGTATCTCTTTTCACCTTGATTGATAGTTTGAGTTTATAAATATATATCAATTTAAATATTTTAAAATTACCTTCTATTATTAGATTATTGCTTATAAAACCAATGCATTTTTCATATTAAATAAATTAAAATTATAATACATATTTATAAATTTATTATATTATAAAAAATAATATTTTTATAAATTTTAAATTTACATTTATAAATGTTAAAAAAATTTAATTTGAGTATTCTTAGTGTAAGAGTAAAAAGATAAAAAAGTAAATCACATAAAATTAAATTAATTATTAATTTATAAAAATTAAAATAAATTTAAAAATTAAATTAATTTAAAAAGTGAAAAAATATTTTTTTAATTATTTTATATAAACTTAAAGACTTAGTTGACCCAAAAGATAAAATTTTACCTTCTGGATCTACTAAGCATGTTGAGGTCCCAAATTGACATTACTCTCTGTTTTTTTTTTTTTTTTTGAATGTTACCTGTTCCACCCAAATAGCGCAAAGCAAGTGGAATCATTATTGCCAACCTGGCAACTAAATTTAATTGCTAAGCTTCAACGCGGTCATCATGTGTTTTTCATTTTTCGAAAACAACAACTTCCCTTTCATTCACAATGCAGAGTATTTGATGATACAAAACAAAAATACAGTACAAGATAGAAACTTAGAAGTGGCTAAATGTCAGGATATTGAAGGGCAGCAGTTAAATATATGGAAAATTCAGATTTTGGACTCAGGGGTAAATGAAAGTCTGCCAAAATTATTAATTCTTTTTTTAGAATAAATTATTAATTTATTTTAGAAAAAACCATTGTCAACTTGTAGAATAGAGAATCCGCCATTTTGTTAGAATTAATAAGTGTATGTGTATATATTTAAAAATATTAAATTTTTATATTTTTTAATTTTATAAAAAGAGCTATTTTAGCGGTTTTTATTTTGGTTGAAAAAGACAAATAAATATTTTTAAGAAAAAAATAGCATGCTATTGTTTCATGAGTTTAATTTATTTACATTTTCAATCAAAATGGTAAATATTATATATATATTTTTAATTTTTTTTCACTTATTTATATCGTTCTTTATAAAATTTTTAATTTATTAAAAATAATTATATTAATTTCTGTGGCTGTTTATGAACCATTTCAATTTATTAAAAATAATTATACGATCATGATAATTAATATAATTAATAATAATAATTATATTCATAGATGAAATATAATAAATAATTCATAAAAAAATTTAAAATAACTTTAAATATAAAAAATAATATATTTCTAACTTACAGATATATATCGTGATGGGAGTACGACTAGCTGTAGATAAATATTTCCCTCCAAAAAGCTGACGTGGTAAAAGGGACAATTGCAAAACTGAACGGTCTGCACTTGTAGCTTCGCAGTGCTTCAGTTCGGCGCTGAAAGTTCGGATAGTCAAAAAGAGACAAAATCCCAAAAGAAAACTTCGCTCTTTCTCTCTTTCGAATCATGACATAGGAGGAGCAGAGAGGTTGAAAGCGTGAAGAAAACGGAATGAGATAAGAGAACCGATACAAGATTTCCTGTACCTATACTTACAAGAAACCATTTCCTGTTCTTCGTTTACAGGGCGTTTATTCTAATAATTACTCAATCTATAAGAAATTTTAGTGACGAAATGTTCGTATAAGAACACTAAGTTCTTGTACTTGAAATTAGGGTTTTTTTTTCTTTGTTTCAAGCTTAAAAATCAATGGCGAATGCGAAACAAGAGGTGGAATCTGGTTACTTCAGTGATCCCGAGGATTCGTGGTGGCCTTTTGGCATGCTGAGAAGAGAAGCCAGCGATGATGACGATGTAAACAACAAGGAAGAGAAAAGGGCATTAAGGACTGGTCGGAGCTCTCGTTTTGGTTTTGATGATGAATTGCACGGCGCTGGAGGAGCACCGGAGGAGGATGATGAGGACAAAGAAGCTCTTGGTGTGGAAGAGGAAGAAGATGTGGGTTCTGGTGAAGAAGAAGAAGAGGAACTTGAAGATGATTGTGTGGAGGTGGAGCCTCTAAAGGTTGCTGAGGTAGGGAGGCAGAGATATGCAGAAGAGGAAGAAAAGGAGAAGAATAAAGAGGCGGTTACAGTTCCTAGAACGGGTGCATTTTACATGCACGATGATCGGTGTCAAGGCGGTGACCGGGGACGCAGGTACTTATCATGTTGTTACTATTCCTCTTTTATATACAAAGTCAGATTCAGAGACATCAACACATCACACTAATTATGAGGAATTAGCTTTATTACGTGTTCTACGGATTTCCGATGTTCAGGTTAGTAAATGTTTAGTGGTTCTGTGCGTAATGATATCTGTAGTAGTTGCAATCTTAGTTGGAGCAGATTAAGTGACATTCTATATTGGCAAATGGCAATGAGACTTAAACTCCATTTGTTTCTCTTCTTGAATTTGTTCGTGCCCATTCTAGATAGCGTGGCATTGATGAGCATGAATTTTGATGGTGGTATTGTATTTTGATCTTAACTGTGATGAGTTTTGCATATCCGGATTTCAAACAAGTACCAGTGACAGAAGCATCTGTGAGAGCACATAACCTTTTAGTCCCTGTTGGACATGAAAGACTAAATTTGACACTGTGATTTTACTCATCTAAAATAACTTCTGCACAAACGTGGATTTCTTTTTCTTTTATTATTTGTTCAATTTTTTAAGCAATCTCAAGTGTCACCCTGCCTAGATCTTACAAGAAAGGTTAACTTGAGTGTCAACAGAATGAATGTCAAGTAGGCTGAATTTTGTGGGTGTTCATTTTGTAGTGTAAAGTTGTTTTTTACATTACTTAGATTTTTTTTTTTCCAGTGTTCTTTATTTTTTCATATCCAATAATATCCATTTTTCAACAATTTCAATGCCTAATTTTATTTCCCCTTATTTGTTATTTCAACTTTTTCTTTGAGTTTCTTGTCGGTTTATGTGCATTCAGGATGAATTTGGGCAGAAAGAACTGGCAGGAACTCAAAGATGAAAAGAAATGGCCACATGACAAGTTTGAAGAGATGATGTGGAAGGACTCGGAAAATAAAAAGTTTAATGCCTACACCAAAGTTCTGTCCATTTCCTGAATACTGTTTCTGATTTCTGAAACTTTTGATATTGTGGTGGGAAGAAATATTAGATTGCTGCATCTCTTATGGCTTAAATGTAAGTTTTTCATGGAGATATTAGTATGACATGGTCTCTGAATATATTTTCAGGTACAGAGGTTTTCTGAAAGCCATCGTCAAGGATACTATAAAAATAAAAGTATAGGTCGTGATATTAAAGTCAGTCAATTTATACCCAATGATAACAATAACAATCAAGGCCTTTCATCAAGAATTGCACGAGGTGGAGGAACTGTGAAATATAAGCCTCTTAACAGCAGCAATGATGTAGATCAAGGCCTTTCATCAAGAATTGTACGAGGTGGAGGGCCTGTGAAATATAGGCCTCTTAACAGCAGCAATGATGTAGATCCACCCAGAAATATGGAGTAAGTTGCAATTATGAAGCATTTCCTGTTTACATTGCCTTTTCATAATTGCATGTTAGATTTATATTTATTTTCCTCAAAAATTTCAGAATGATGAAGTCCCCTGGTATAAAATCAAATGCTGATTCAGCAAGAACGTTGTCAGACACTTCACAGGCAGACGCCGATTCACTTGCTTCTAAGAAAAAGGATCATCATGCAACTTCTTCCACACCCGACATCTCTGTGGCAAATAAAAGGAATGTACAACTTAGTCTTCCAGGTTATGATGCATGTATACCACATTACAAAGCATATATGCAGGGGAATATTGTAGATAATTATTTTGAGAGGGACAGGCTTTCTGCTCAGGAGTCCATATTTCCAGTTGTTGAACATCATTATACCAGCCTGCCTTTGCAGTCTTCGCTAACCACATATAATTATTCTTCCCCGCTGAGGAGTCAGGCAAGGGATTGTCCTCTTCACCCACTGATGATCCATCATTCATCCACATCTTCTAATATAGCTGATAGAGATTCTGTGCATAACCCTGTTGTTCAACAAACACCTCTTGGAAGCAGATGTTGGTGTCCTTTACAAGCTTACACTCAGCAGTTGAGCTCACATTCAGGTATTGGATCTCAGGCTTCATTTAAAGCTCCAATACCAATTGGATTAGACCTTAGACTGGTGAA
>CANUEP010291333.1:0-11490 GCA_947857235.1 Jatropha podagrica | reverse complement strand
TTAATTAGGTAGTTTAGTGGTAATTTGGAGGTAGAAAAATGAAAAAAATGGAGGAAGAAGAGAAGGAGAGAAATGGCATGGAGATGTGATGAGGAAGAAAGAGAAAGTGTTGATGAAGTGGTAGTCTTTAAGTAGCAAAGTCAACTTTTGCTTCCTTATTTTATGCCAAATGAATGGCTATGATCAAGTTCTAAGTAATCTCATCCAATGGCTCTAAATATTCATCAAATAATTCTCTTCCAAATATTATTTAACTCCAATTAATTAAATTAAATCCACAAAAATAATTCATCAATTATTCCTCAATATACTACTCTAAAATCACTATTCATTAAATGTCACAATTCTCCAAAAATATTCATAAAATATTTTTTATCCACCTAAATCATGCAAATATGCTCCAAAAATATTAAATAAAATAATAGACACACGTAGTAATTTTTTTGGACCGAAATAATACCAAGTCCTAAACTGATGGTACTATTCACAGACCGATAAATCACTACTAACGACACTGAAAAATAGTCCATTACACCAAGGCTATCGGAGTCGCCTAACCAAACAAGATTCACTGGAAAATCAAGATGAGCTCTAGAAAAAAAAATAGATCGAGACAAACTGTCTCTCATACTACCATTGATCTAGGAGAGAGGAGTCGAGTGGTGTCGTCAGCTAGTTGCAATGATCGAAGTCCAAGAGAGAGAGAGAGAGATGTGTGGCGCTGGTTAAAGGAGAAGGAAGAAGACAATAAGAAGAAAGAAATAAAAAATAATAATAAATAATAAATATATCTAGTTTCTAGATCATTTTGGTTTGATTCAAATTGATTTGGTTCAACACAATGATTTGGTTTGATTTTCACTTGGTTCACAAGATTTTCACTTGGTTTTTGACAATCAGAACTGGTTTATGGTTCGGTTTAGCAATAATAAAATATTTTATTGTGTAATCTCATTTGTTGGAATTAAAATTTAATTTTTGAATGAGATTTCTATGAAATTGAACTTTCAGGTTATTTCAATTCTCCCCTCCTCATAAAAAACCATCCTCGAATTTAGAAATGAGAAGGGTAGGAGAAATATCATAGGTAATGAATAAATAAGGACAGATTCAATTATAAGAAAACATCATAGATTTAATCACCATAGAAATGAGAAGCCTTTGTGTAGAAGGGAAAAGATATAGATATTTCTCTAGCATATCAAACACAACTTCCCATGTGCATTCTTCCATAGAGTAATTTCTCTATAAGACTTTACCCATACGAATCTCTTTAGATTGAAGTTTACGAATCTAATAGTCAAGAATCCCAACTGGTACCTCTTCGTAAGTCAAATCTTCATTCACTAGGGCTCTAACATATGCGATGGATTAGAAATATATTTCCATAGCATGGACACACGAAATACTGGATGAACATGAGAAAATTCGTTGGGTAAGTCCAGCTAATAAGCTTTTTCTTCAATTCTAGCAATTATCATATAAGGTCTAATATATCTAGGAGCTAACTTCCCTTTCTTGTCGAATCGAAGTATTCCTTTCATATGAGATACCTTTAGGAAAACTAAATCGCCCTCTTAAAACATAACATCTTTATGTTCAGGGTTAGCTTAACTTTTCTCTCTATCAAAATGATTTGGATTTGATCTTGAATAATAGGTACCTTTTCAGATGTAACTTGGATCAATTCAGGTCCCACTAACTGCTTATCTCCTACTTTCTCGCAACAAATGGATGATTTGTACTTTTTTGTCATATAGAGCCTCATAAGGTGCCATACTTATACTCGCTTGATAACTATTATAATAGGAAAATTCTATTAATGGTAGGTATGAGTCCTAATGGCTATCAAAATCTAGTATGCACATTCGAAGCATATCTTCCAAAGTTCGTATAGTTCTTTCGGACTGTCCATCAGTCTATGGATGAAAAGCTGTACTAAAATCAAGCCTCGTTCTTAGAGCTTTCTGCAATGATTGCCAAAATCTAGAAGTGAACTGTGTTCCTCTATAAAAAATAATAGAGACTAGGATCCTATGTAGTCGTTCTATCTCTCTTATGTATATCTTTGCCCATCTGTTTGCGTTATAAGAGGATCTTACTGGGATAAAGTGAGTTATTTTGGTAAGTTGATCCATTATTATCCAAATTGAATCATAACTTCCTAATGTCCTCAACAATCCTACCACAAAATTTATAATGATTATTTTCCATTTCCATTCTAGTATTAGCAAATATTGTAGCAATCCTGCAGCTCTTTGATGTCCCCCGCTTTTACTAGTTGACAAGGGAGACATCTAGATGCAAATTCTGCCACATTATTTTTCATTCCTGCCTACCAATAGTTATCCTTGAAATTCTGATATATTTTAGTAATACCAGGATGTACACTATAGGCGGCATAATGAGCTTTATCAAAAATCTCATTTCTAAGATTGTCGACATCAGGTACACATAATCATGTATTATTCCTAAGTATCCCTTCATCATCTATCACAAAATTTCCAGACCACCAGTAGCTACTTCTTGCATGATTCTCTATAGTTGCGGGTCTCTATTTTGTGCAAATTTGATATTGTCAAACAGCATCGGCCTTACTCTAAAATGAGATAACAGAGTACCGAAGTAGGAATTTACAATTCAAGACTTCCATTGAGCATTTTATTAATTTTCTAGACCAACGATCTCCTTTCTACTGAGATATGAGACAAATTTCCCAAAGACTTTTGGCTTAAGGCATCAAGTACTACATTAGCTTTTCCTACATGATATTAAAAGGTACAATCATAGTCTTTAAGGAATTCCATCTAACACCTTTGCCCCATGTTTAAATTTATCTTATCAAAAATGTATTTCAAGCTTTTATGATTTGTAAAGATTTTACATGATACGCCATATAGATAATGTCTTCAAATCTTCAACACAAAAATGATGGCGCCCATTTTCAAATCATGAGTGGAATAGTTTTGCTCATACTTCTACTACTTAGAAGCATATGCAATAGTTCCACTATGTTGCATCAATACACAACCTAGTCCTACTCTAGATGCATCATAAAACATAGTGTATCCCTCGTTGCTTGATGGTAAAGCCAATATAAGTGCAATAGTTAGACATTCTTTAAGCTTCTGAAAGTTTGCTTCACATGAATCGATTCATAGAAACTTAGCATTTTTCTAAGTTAATCTTGTTAATAGAGTTGCTATTTTGGAAAAGCCTTACACAAAAGATTCAGAGTTGAAATAAAATATGATCTAAAAAGACTTTCTTTTGAAAAATAATCTTGGACTTGAAATCTTCCTTTATAATTTTTCAGATTACCTCCCTTCTTTTTCAAACTTTGTATCAAACTTGGACTTGAAATATTCTTTTGGAAATAATCCTTCAAACTACCTCCCTTCTTTTCAAACTTGCCAACGAACAACACCTACTCCTTTTCTTTTATTTCTAATAAAAAGAAATTTCTTCAAATATAAATCAAGGCTTAGCAAAATTTTTAAAGGTATGAGAGCAAAAACTAATCTTCTATTTTTATATTATAAACTCTCTCATCCTTCTTCTTCTTATTCTTACTTTCATGATTATTTTCTAAATAAAAGAGAAAACTGATTTTTTGTGAGAGAAAAAGTAATCTTATGCTTTTATGTGATAAACTCTCTCATCTTGGAATCCATCTTCTTCATGTTTTCATTGTGTAAATTCTAAGAAAATGTTACAATCAATCTTTAAAAAGATATTTTTAAAACTCATACATTTTATTTATAAAAATCCCTTTCCTCAGCTTAATTTGGCATATCATTCTATCTATTATAGATTTTGTAAATTTAGAATAGATTAGAACTCTTTAAATCTCAAAATCTGTGATTGATAGCTTTGTATAAAGCTTGTTTGTAAGGGTTTTCAAGCACTCATCTAGTGTAAGAGTAAGTCTTGTAAGTTTGCTAGTTCTTTAGAAAAACTAGGTTTAAGTTTTCTAGTTCTTTGACAAAAACTAGAGGTTAAGTTTTGCTTGTTCTTTGCAAAAACAAGTTAAGTTTTCTAGTCCTTTTAGAAAAGCTAGTGAGATTAAGTTTTTTTAGTTCTTTAACAAAAAATAGAAGGCAAGTTTATAAGTTTTTTGCAAAAACTTGTGGGTTATGAGTAGTCCTGAGTGTTAAGGTTATTTTCATTGTAATAGGCTTTACTCTTACCCTTGAAAAGAGTTAAATAGTGGAGAATCTCAATATGGTTTCTTAGCAAGTGAATGTAGGCGTGAGAAGTGTCGAACCACTATAATTCTTGGTATTTAATTTTCTCCTTTTATTTTCTCTTTATGATATTGCTTATCTCTTCACATTCACACTCTTATCTAAATGACATGTTGTTATCTTACTCACTCTATATTCAGAGTTGTTAAAATTTTATCATTAATATTACTTCAAACTGAAACCGTTTTGAGTTATAGAGTTGTCCAGTTTAGTGAGCTATTTTTAGACTTGTTGATTGATTAAATATTATAAATAATCTTTTGCTTAAATGAGTTGTATGATTTTAAATCTACAAAATTATTTGAATATTTTTGTTCTTCTGTTGTGTTTAAGAAAGATCTTTAAATTCTAAGTCTTCATATATCACAATTCACCCCCACTTTGTGCATAGCCTATTGGGACCTATAGGGTCAACCATAATATCATCTTTAGATATCACATGACCTAGGAAGTTCACACTTTCCAACCAGAATTCATATTTAGAAAAATTAGCATATAATCGATGCTTTCTAAGTGTCAGTAACACAATCATCATATGATGCATATATTCCATTTCGGTTTTGGAATAAATCAGAATATCACCAATGAACACAATCAAAAATTAATCTAAGAAAGGTTTGAACACACGATTCATCAAGCCCATGAAAGCAGCTGGAGCATCGATGAGTCCGAAAGACATGACCAAAAATTTATAATGACCGTATCCGGTTCTGAAGGCTGTTTTAGGAATGTCTTGCCCCTTAATCTTCACTTGATGATAATAAAACCTTAAGCCAATCTTTAAGAAACAAATAGCTCCTTGTAGTTGGTTGAACATATTATCTATTTTAAAAAATGGATATTTATTCTTGACCGTCACCTTGTTCAGCTGCTTATAATCAATATAAAGGCAAAATGAACCATCTTTCTTTTTCACAAAAAGGACTGGAGCACCCAGGGTGAAGTGCTTAGTCTGATGAAACCTTTATCTAGCAGCTTGTAATTGTTCTTTAAGCTCTTTCAACTCTGCCGGTGGCATTCTGTAAGGTGGCATAAATATAGATTCTATGCCGGGAATTAGATTGATGTAGAATTCAATTTCTCAGTTTGGAGGAAGACCAAGTAAGTCTTTTGGAAATACATCTAGAAACTCGTCCACTATTGGCACATCCTCTTTCTTGCGAGTTTCTGCAATAGTGGTGTCTTTTACTAGTACTAGGTACCTTGGTAGCCTTTCTTTAACACTCTTCTAGCGCTGATAGAATAAATTAAGTTATAAGGAGCCATACTTTTATTCTCCTTGTAAGTGGCTTCACACCATTTATTAAATTAAAAGTGACTTCTTTACTCTTATAATGAACAGTTGCATCATGTTTCCCTAACTTCCAAAACAATTAAGTTTGCAAGAAAGTTAACCCTTGATAACAATAAGGCAATCTGAGATAACAACATTGGTATAAACAGGTTCACTTAGAGGTTTAGATATCAACAAAGGAAAATCTAATCTTTCAAGCATCCTTTCTATCTTGGCAGCAAATTTAGGAGATGTAAATGAATGAGTATCACAAGGATAAAAAAAAAAAACTCATACCTTAAAAGAACAAATAGTAATAATGCCTACTATCACAGCATTGGATGCTTGAGCATCCCCTTATGTCAAATGAAAAAGTCATGGTTGCCCCACTATAGATTGCTGTGAAGCTTGTTCTGAACTTTGACATCTACCTCTACCAAAAAAGCCATGGCCCTGCTAGCTTGAAAATCTAGGACCTAACGAGAAAGGTACAATAGTAAGGGGTCTAGATACACTGTCCATAAAGGACTGAGATGGCATCGGTTGCATTAGAAAAATAAGATAATCTCTAGCAAAATGACCTACCTGATGGCATCTAAAATAACTATTAGCATCAAGGTCACAAACCCCTTGATGAAACTTTCGACATCTGTTACAGACGACTCCACTGGATTTACAACTAAAACCAATTCAGTATCCATTACTAGAACTACTAATAAAAGTGCCTCTTCTTTGCCCAATTTTTCTTTTATCTCTCCTCTTACTAAAATTACCTCTATTTTGAAATCTAGAACTTGAAAACTATGTTCCCATAACAAAAGATCCAGTCACTCTTGTACACTGAAACTCTCAGATGGTATTGCAGTATAAATACTTCTTTTACTTAAGGTCACTCCATCAGAAATATACTTAGTCTCCATCTATCTAGTAGAGTTAATTATAACACTAAAATCTTGATCTATCTGTTGAAATAAAGTAGCATACACAGAATTCATTCCATTAATAAACCTATATATCCTAGTACTATCATCTAGAGTAGACCCTAGAGCAAATCTGGTCAATTTTATAAATTTAGTAGCATATTCATCAATAGACATATTTTCTTAAACTAAAGATTCAAATTCCCTCATTTTTGCTCTTTTAGTTCCTTAAGGTACAAATCGGTTCATAAAAAATATAGAAAAATATTCTCAAGTCATACCAGTAAGGGAAGGCTGAATATAATCTCTAAACTAAATTTCAATTATACCCTCCATTTTACGGCCCACAAACTCAATAAACCTCTCATCACTACAACCCAACTCAACACAGAACTCACTTATTATAGCAAAAAATGAGTAAGCATCCTCAATTCTAGAAAACTTTGATGGCTTATATCTAATGAACTTATCATAAAGAGTATCATCAACTACTCTCAAATCAACTTATGGTTGTGGGGGAGGTGGAGGTGGAACTGGCTGGTGTGGCAGTACTACTGGATAAGGTATAGGGGGAGGTATCTATTGCTACTGTTGCGCCTAAGGTACAAGTGTTTAAAACAACTATAGTTGTTATATCATCATATTAGTAGTAGTTATAAACTGTCTGAGCCCAGCTACTAGGTTGTTTACTATCGAGAGGTTTACATTCATATCTTGATCATTTTGGTTTTCTTGCACCCTATCCTCCTGATTAACTATATTTCTAACAGGTCTACCTCTACAACGTCTAACTGGGGCTGGATGCTCGAAAGAAGCCTCATCTGGAGTATCTTGCAACATATTATCAAATGCTCATCTCCTAGTATTCACCATACTAAAATTCAAATATAAATAAAAATCAGCAAAACATAACAAGTCATATCCTAAAAAATATAATGTTCTATCTCCCAATCTAATTTTTATAATATTAATTTAAAGACGATTACGATAGATTTAAGAGACAAGGAAGAATTACTTCAAGATGTGACATGAATAACTTTGCAGTTACATCTACAACAATGATCTTATGCTCTGACACCAACATTGTCACGACCCAAACCTTAGTCGGATCAGCACTAGGACCTAAGTAAGCTTAAGGCCTCCGAGGCTCGCAGTAAGCCTAATTTATGAAAACCCGTCTCTTTGAACAATTGACTTTGGAAACAGTATGCCCGTATTTCAATATTATTCAGATAATCAATCAAATAATATTACTGACTCGACTTCAATATCTCATAAAATTCATAACTCAAGCCTGTACATATATATAAATATTTTTTATACAATACACATCGTTCATAATATGAACAAATAGATCCATTATCTCTTCAAGACAACTCAGAAACAATCCACAGGTTACTTGACCAACACTATTAATATTTACATCATAAAATGTAAATCAAAACATCCTAATCTACGAAACGCAATAAATGGACGTGGAATATTCAAACACAATACTGCATATATTATTGTTATCAAAAGTTGAAATTTAATATTAAATCTCTATGGAGAAGAAAGCAGAGACTTTATGAACCAACAAGATGTTTATTTCCTAAAAAAATTATGGAGGTGGTTGAGTTTTGCAAACTCAAGAATAATAATAAATAATGCATAACTCAAACAATCACGCAAAATGCTTTCCTAATTATATAATGAACACACAATTAATAAAGCATGTGTCACAACATCAGTATATTCAATGATATCACCTCCAAATAATCACAATAAAAGAAGATTGGTCATGGCGTCACAAAACCACCAACAAGCCGTCCTCATACTTGTCTTGTCTTTTCTCAATCTCATATATCAGGAAGTCGATCCCCCATACACGAAAAATCGATCTTAGACCGTACCACAAACCCATGTGACCCACTTCATCCCAATTCTACTCAGAAACAAAGCACATCATTATTACATCACAAAGAATCCAACAATTCAATCAATACAATAATTAATATGCAGCATATGAATGTAATCATAGGTTTGTAACTATATGGCATTTGTACAGTTGTAGTATTATACTTATATAATGGATAACAATAATAATTATTATACTTAAATAATATTATAATAATATATGAAGTTAGGAACTAGGTACTAAATTATATTTAAATAATATAGGGTGAATGATCCACGTATGTAATGCGTATATGCAGATGACAGTATTAACAATTTATTATTATTTACAGTGATAGTAGAAAAACAATATCTAATTCGGATTTTGATTTGCAGGAGCGGTAAATAAACTCGGTAGATTTAAATAAGACACATATATAAAAAGGAAAATAACAATAGAAAAGTGAGTTTTCATTAAATCTGAAAGTGAAGAATTAATTTAATATATTTATTTACTTAAATCTCTATCTGATTTAATTCTAAATTTTTATCAAAATTTTAGCATCGTTTCACTTAAAATATAACTTTTCACTAATTTTAACATAGCCATCTAGTAAACTTATCAATTACTCCTCACACAGTTCATCCATTGAGCAATCAATCAATTCAAATATCCAATCACTATAATAACAATTTATATTCAACTCTTAGTTTATAAATTAAAATAAACTTTCAATCTAATTTCAATAAATTAACATATACTATTCTAGATTAACCTCAAAATTAACACTCCCATCAACTTATTATATTTTTTAAATTAATTTTAATTTTAAAATTATTGCTACTTTATCACAAATAAATTTTCTTTTATTTAATTTATTTTCGGTCTCCAAATAACTCGTCAATCATTTAATTTATTTTCCTTGTTTGAATCTTAACCCTTAATAGTCATTGATTTAAACCAATATCTCTATTTTTAATTACTAAAACCTTAATTCTCAATCGCTTTAAGAATATATTTATATTTACTGCTTATGAATTTTTCCTCAATCACGATTATAATTCTCTTAAACACATATATTATTTTTCGTATTTTTTATAGTACAACCTTAATAAATTCACACTTTAATTACTATCAAAATTTCTCAATTAAATTTATTTAGAAGTAATCAAAGTCTGCCTTAATTTGTTAAACCTTTCTACTTAAATTAATACCCACTAACAATTATTCTAATTTACTCAAACTTTATAATCGAATCAACACTCACCATAATTTATTCTAATTAATTAAAATCCTCTAATCACAATTATTAAAACTCTTTAATTAAATTCATTTGATACTAATTGAAATTAATCTTAATTAATTGGGGCCTTCTAATCAAATCTACAATTTACAATATATAATTAATACTAAAATTAAATAGCTACAAAATGCTAGAACTAATTAATTTATATACACAAAATCAAATAATATTATTGAAACTATTTGGCCGGAGTTTATGGTGGTGCTCGCCCTAAACGAAGAGAGAGAGAGAGGGGTCAAGGCTGTCGGATTTGCCTACCCACACAAGATTAACCAGAAAATCGAGATGAACTCTGAAAAAGAATGGACCAAGACAAACTGTCTCTCATACTACCGTGATCTAGGAGGGACGAGTCAAGCGATGTCGTTGGCTAATTGCGTTGATCAGAGTCCAAGAGAGAGAGATGAAAGAGAAAGAGATGTGGCGCTGGGTGGGGAGAAGGAAGAAGAAGATAAGAAAAGGAAAAGGAGAGAAAGAAAAATAATAATAAAATAAAAATATCTAGTTTCTAGATCATTTCGGTTCGATTCGAACTGATTTGATCCAACTTTCACTTGATTTACAATATTTTCACTTGGTTTTTGACAATTTGAAAACGGGTTTGGTTTAGCAATAATGAAATATTTTATTATCGGTTGAAACTAAAATTTAATTTTTAAATGAGAATTATATGAAATTGAATTTTCAGGTTATTTCAATGTTACACAAGAAAAATTACTTAGTTTGCACAAACAACATTTATGCTATGAAATCATAAAAGCTATTTACCATAACATCAAAATAACATGAAAATCATGGAAAGAAAAAGGAGAGACGACCCCCTACATTTTCGGACTAGGAAAGTTCACCAAGTAAAAATCGTCATACAAAGCATAATAGGCTCAAAGGTTGCAACTTGAGCATATGCATATACCAAGCCATAGATAACATAAAAATCACATTTTTCTTGAAAAATATATGAAATTCGTAGAATATCTAAAATCAGTTTTAAAGCACAAACCTTTAAAACCTTTAGCCACCAACCATCTCCATACTCTTATTCTTGGAGGTCTCTACTCCTAAAAAACAAGTAAAAGATAAAGTTCAAACCCATGAACCAAAAATGAATTTTTATGCACTAAAAATGTAGTTTTTATTATGAAAACTAATTGTCGCCTTTAGATGAAAAGAAAAAGAAATCATGAAGAAATAAGAGTTTTTAAGTTGAAAATCTTTACATAAACACCACTATATTTGGAAAATGACTTGATAATCTTAGAGGAGCAAAATACTACAAAATATCTTGAAAATACAAGGTTTAATAGGTGTTTGAAGAGCTAGAAGGTGGTGACCATAGATGAAGCTTAATGAAGGATTAGGTTAAGTGAAGTAAGAGGAAGAAAAAAGGTGATGTGGCATGAGTTTTTGGTGAAATTGACGAGTGTTGTGCGTTGACTTTTTGACAAAAGATGAACCTGTAACTTACATTTCGTTTGGATAAGAGAGTGTGTAAAATAAAGGAAGGGGTAAATAAGGGAGTAAAATATATTATTCATTTTACATCCTTATTTTATACTCTTTGTTTAGTTTGGGGAAAAAATAAGGGGAAGGAATTTATTTTACTTTATTTGGAAAGGGCAAAATAATGGATGAAAAGAAAATGAGATGAGTGATTATTATGTCATTTCACACTGAATAGTAAACTATTACACCCTCTCTCACTTATTTTCCTCCCGTTTTGGAGAGAAAATTGTACAGGGTATAATAACTTATATTTCACCTTCACCTGTTATTTTACACTCTTCTCAAACACTGCATTTTGCAAACTTCTATATATTTTCATCCCTCATTTTACATGCACCCTTATTTTGCACCGAAACAAACAGAGACTT